>JAJMFO010000005.1:186741-264610 GCA_030574715.1 Xingzhongia strasburgensis
AAGTGACATATACAACTCTCTATATATGTAGTGTCTTTTATTTCTTCCTAGCCACCCAGAACTCGCATTTATACTGCCAACCACCCATTGATTTGATATCTGAAGCATATGGCACTTTGATTCCTGATTCCCTTTTCTCGAAAACAAACCAATTCTCAGCAAGTTCAATCAAATCTTGTAAAGAAAGTTCTAATCCTTTCATTGGTGTGACGGTTTTCGTTCCATCTTGTCTTATTGTTTCTTCAATGTCATCAGAGTCTTCGAAGTGCCATAATAAAGGACCGAAATTGATCCAAACACCATTTTTTTGCAAACAGTGATGTATTGTTTTCAGGTATTCTATTGGATTTGAAGCAGTATCAATGAAGAAATTCGTAACTACCACATCAAAAGATTCTTTATTCTCGATTCTGAATTCTTTGGCTTGTGGTTCTTGTGAATAATGAGAAGAAATGCTGAGATCATCTGGTCCATACAAATCAGTAAAACTCCCCGATGCAATTGACATTAATTCACCGAAATTTATAGTGTTACCATATTCTTGTTGTAATTGATAAAGTTCAGAACTACTGAGTTCATCGGGGAAAAACACTGGCCTAGTTTGGAATTTACGATCCAATTGATTTGAATTATTATGAATAAAGGGGAAAACAGAATCTCCATTTGCAAGATAAGACTTGTTCAAGATATAATTGGATGGTAAAAGCATATGATAACTGAATTCATTCCCCTGACACCAGAATCCTCTTTTAACAAACTCATAATTCATTCTCCCCAACCCGGCACCTGGCACTAACACTTTCACTTTATACCGTTGTTGTAAATCTGGATAAATTCGTTCCAAATAAGGGAAAATCCTATCGTAACTGATATTTCTCTCTTGTAAGCCCTCTGTGGACCATTCTCTCACGATTTGTTTCAATACTGACTTGACTTTATCATAATCTTGATATCTGGCTTTACCCCAAGTGGAAGGATCAGTTGTTATGCCCCAACTTGGTGCAATTTCCATGGCCAATTTTTTGAAAAAGGTACCATTGTGGTGTATACAGGTACTCAAAGTGTTCAAATGGTCCTCAAACCAAGGGATCAGGTCTTGTTCCTCTTGAGTTAATGATTTGTGCTTCAACTGCTTTGGTGCCAGGATCTCTTTACGAGCAAATTCTTCATACTGGTGGAAAGAAGCTCTAGTTGTGTGTTAGATATTGCTCAGTGAGAGATTGGAAACATGGACACTCACAAGATCTCCGTGATGGCTTTGATCTCCTCGGGATTCTCCATCTCTGTTGAGGTATCTTGTCATTTGGTGAAGTTTGTTGTTCGCGATGTCTTTTTGATGTTACGAGTATAAAAGATCAAAACAGCAGAAGAAGAGGAAGAGGAAGAGGAAGAGGAAAATATCGGAAAATCAAATGGTTATCTAAAATCATCAATTGCTGTAATATCTATTCAAAAGAGTGTTTATTTGTATAGCAATTGCGGGAATCCGGGGACCAAATGAGGTAATCTATGTACTTTTCTGTTTCTCCGTTAAAGCGAAATCTGACACAACCGGGCGAGTCACAGAGAAGGAGTCGCAGATGGGTTTTAGAGCTGTTTACATAGAGTCAGTGGTGGTTGTGTCCTGCCTCTTTTGTCTTTTGTGTTGTGGATCAGATGGTGGTGCACAACTGACTCTGATTGGGCCATGCTATGGTTGAAAGCTGTCGCCGGAGATGTCCGCGGAGTGTGTTTAGCCTGAATATACAAGTTTTTAGCGTCAAAGCAAAACGACTTTAGCGGGCGCTCCCTCCGGCGTTAGGCAGAGTCAATTTTTTCCCAGGCGCCCGAGAAGAAAGAGATAAAGATGTTGTATAAAAGGCTGTCGATATCTTGTTTTGATTCCTTCCCATTCAGTTCCAATGCAATTCAATCTGTGGATATAGCTTGTGAATATCTTCCAAAATGGTGAAGAAAACTCTCGACAAAGTGCAAATCCTGGCACCAATTGAACAAACCAGTGCTCATCCATCTGGGACATCAGCTGCTGATATCTTGACAAAACCTGCTCTGGAGTTTGTCACTCTTTTACACAGAACTTTCAATGGACGTCGTGTTGAGCTGCTGGAAAGAAGACAGAAGGTGCAGAAATTCTTGGACAATGGTGGTGAACTCGAGTTCTTGAAAGAGACTGAATCCATTAGAAACGATCCAACATGGAAGGGACCTCCATTGGCTCCAGGTTTAGTTGCCAGAAACACTGAGATCACAGGTCCTCCAACGAGAAACATGCTGATCAACGCCCTGAACTCGGATGTTAAGACTTATATGACCGATTTGGAGGACTCTGCTGCTCCTACGTGGGATGCCGTGGTTAGTGGGCAGATCAACTTGTACGATGCCATTAGAGGACAAGTTGATTTCACCAATGCTAAAACGGGCAAGGCATATAAAGTATTGAAACCGGTTGGTCAAACCCCAACATTGATCTTAAGACCTAGAGGATGGCACATGGTTGACAACCACATCACTGTGGATGGAGAGCCGATCTCTGCCTCTTTGCTTGATTTCGGACTGTATTTCTATCATAATGCCCACCAACTGATTAAGAATGGACATGGGCCTTATTTCTATTTACCAAAGATGGAACATCATTTAGAGGCCAAGCTGTGGAATGATGTGTTCAATGTCTCTCAGGATTATGTCGGATTGCAAAGAGGTACGATCCGTGCCACTGTGTTGATTGAAACTTTACCGGCTGCCTTCCAGATGGAGGAGATCATTTGGGAGTTGAGAGATCACTCGTCTGGGTTGAACTGTGGCCGTTGGGATTACATCTTCTCCACAATCAAGAGACTCAGAAACAAGCCAGAACATGTGTTGCCAGATAGAGACCAGGTCACAATGACCTCACCGTTCATGGATGCGTATGTCAAGAGACTCATCAACATCTGTCACAGACGTGGTGTCCATGCGATGGGTGGGATGGCTGCTCAAATCCCAATCAAGAATGACGAGGAGGCTAACAAGAGAGCTCTGGATAAAGTGCGTAGTGATAAAAAGAGAGAATTACTCAAAGGTCATGACGGTTCTTGGGTTGCACATCCTGCACTGGCTTCGATCTGTAACGAGGTGTTTGAAGAGATGGGGACTCCAAACCAAATCCATTACATTCCTGATTACATTGTGGAAGAAGCTGATTTAGTAAAGACAAAGATTGAATCTGGTGAAGTTACTGAGAATGGGATAAGACAGAATTTATATATTGGATTATGTTATATGGAGGCATGGTTGAGAGGATCTGGCTGTGTTCCAATCAACAACTTGATGGAGGATGCAGCCACTGCCGAAGTTTCAAGATCTCAACTGTATCAATGGGTTAAACATGAAGTTGTTCTAAGTGACAGTGGTGTGAAAGTGACCCCTGAATTGACCACCAAGTTGTTACAAGAAGAAACTGATAAATTATTGAAAATTGCACCAAGTGGGAATAAATTCGAATTGGCTGCTAAATATTTCAAACCTGAAGTTTCTGGTGCCAAATTCAGTGAATTCTTGACCACTTTGTTGTATGATGAGATTTCCACCGTTGGTGAACCATTTGATTTGACTCAACTGAAAAACTGAAACTAAATATAGCTATCATTATAAACGATTTATATATTGATTTACTACATTTTTATCTAACATCACGTATACATTAAACCATAATAACTAACACCATAGATAAAACCTCTCGCCTAACAATTACACCCATTAGCTGGAGAATCATTCTGGACGTTTAGTTCCACTCTACCTTCATTCTGTTGATTATTTTGATCAGATCTTTCTTGTGAATCAGGAATCTTACCACCTAATGCAGTAAATACTTCTTTGACATTGAATCCTGATTTAGCAGAAGTTTCGAAAAACAATAATCCTTCCTCAGAGGCCAATTGTTCACCTTCTTCATATGCAACTTTTCTCTCCTCTCCTGAATTCTCCACTATATCATACTTGTTCCCAACAAGGGCAATGATAATATTTGGAGCGGCTTGTTCGTGTAATTCCTTCACCCAATGACGTGCCTTGATGAAAGAGGCTGGTTTCGTGATGTCGTAAACAACAAGAGCACACTGTGCATTACGATAATACATTGGTGCCAATGAGGCAAATCTCTCTTGTCCAGCAGTGTCCCTTTGAAAATATATTAGTATGATTATCACATCTTCACTCAAAACAAAAAAAAAACTCACCATATTTCAAACTTGATAGTCTTGTCATCAATCACGCATCTTTGTGTCAAAAAGGCAGCACCAATCGTCGGTTCTGTTCTCTGTTAGTATAACCATCACCGTATAAATAATAACAACTCACCTTTATTCTCTTGGAAATCGTTGCTAACAAATCTCAAAACAAGCGAGGACTTCCCCACTGCGGCTTCTCCCAATAACACAAGCTTCACTGGCGTCACTGGTTTCGTAGACATCCTTGAATATGATCTTTTCAACAGTAATTTATACTGCTTTGCACATTTAAAAGGAGTTTTCCCGCAATATTTTATCGATAAGAAACTTGGAATCGCGGTGAAATGGTGTTCGGATGCACTATGTTCATATGGACTACAATTCTCTCTATTTCTTCTTTCATATCTTGTATTCAATGACAACTTCACAACTTGGACTCCTCAACCATTCCATTCTTTGTGGCTGAAACATTCACCTCTAGTTTCCCAGCTTCGTTCACTTCTCCCTCGCCAAAGAAAACCACCGTTACTGTTAAATCATCTCTATATTTTCTTGATGTTGGACTTGGAATAGAAACCAATGTGGAAACATACTCTTTGGAACCTCCAAGACTCAATGCATTACGAATCAAATGCGTAGATACATTCTCATCCTCCATCAAATATTCATGCTGTTCATCAGTTTTCTTGTTTCTGAAAGCTGGTCTTTGAATATCTCTATATCTTTCATCGGAAATATCATGAACTTTTGGTAATTTCTTCTCATCATTACTACTAAAGGGGTTCCATCTCTTGGTTTCTGAAACCTTGTGATTCTCCAACCATTTGACCACTAATCCAACAATCTCTTCATTTGATAATAATTCATACAATCCATCAGATCCAATAACCATAAAATCATTCTTTGAAGGATTCACTTTTGTTGTACTGACAACAGGTTCAGCAGTGACATATGGAGGAGTTAATGAATTTTTTGGTGGTGCTCTAAAATACACTTTCAAATGTTCAGGTAATTTACCCACGATATCTTTCACTTTATATCTAAAATCACCAAAAGCTCTTGTTGGCTGTAATGATCCCAAAACTCTACCATTTCTAACACAAGCTTCACCAGGATGTTCAGATTGAATTCTGGAAACTTCATTAGGATTATCTCCAGTTTGATCAATACTTAAAGATTTCACCGTCCATTCGTTATTTTCATTAAGACTACCCAATACAGCTCTAGAATCACCAGTAACTGCAACTTTCAACAATTGAGTAGAAGAATCATAAAAAGTCAATAATCCACAACTACCACTAGCTGCAGGTAATGCTTGTAACACTTTTTCCTTGTTGTTTGGATCTTCAAACAAAGACTTGAGTCCCTGTTGTACAATCTCATTATCCAATTTCAAGAACCCAGTCTTGATAGCATCATCAATCACGTTTGAATCTGGAATCATTCTAGTTGATGAATTCTGTTCATCTGGTTTATAAACAGCACCCAGTTCTTGTACCACATGGCTGATTAGTTCATCTCTTAGTTTCAAAGAAGTATGATATCCTGAATGACCATCATAAATCCCCCAAAAGTAAAAATCAGCATTTCCATCAGAGGTTGGCACTGTGACAACAGCTTCTGAACGATCATCTTCAATTGGATTGTTAGATGGTAATTGACTGATATCATAACGTACCACACCTTTCCCACGGTTGACAAAATAGGACTCTTCCAAATTCCGCAATCTCTTGGTTATCTGGTCATCTGTGAGTAAATAGATGTTTTGACCTTTTGACCCTTGCTGACTTGATTGTGTTGATGAAAACGCACTGAAACCTCCAGAATCAGAGAGATAATGCGTCTGTAAGGAGATGTATGAAGCGACAAACAAGATACCGCTAGCCAATGCAATATTCAAATCCTTCATTTCCCTTTTAGACCTCGTTTTGTTGTTGTTGTTGTTATTATTATGAGCAGCCCTTGTTAGTTTTGGAACGAAAACCCGCGCTGAGGAGGTTCTTGAGCCCTGGATGTTCGCCAAGCCACGTCGTGTCACACGCTGTGCTGCTGCCCGTGCTAGCGAAATGAATGGAGTTTCAGCAGGCATTTCTAAGTACGAAAAAGAGGGAATTGATCTAATTTAAAGGAGAAATTCTTTGAGTTTTTGCTGTTTTCCGTTTGATCGAAATTGGTGTTCGGATGAGGCTCTATGTATTGTGTATGTAAACCCCTTATAAAATTTTAACAATTTGCTACTAAAAGATAGCCGAATCTAATCTTGTATGTACTTTTTAGCTAGGTATACAGTATGTGCTATCTTGCTCACAATGCTAAGGGAACAGCCAGCAGGGCGAATAGTGAAAGGGCCCACAACAGCGGGCTCACGGAGGCATTTGGGGCACCAGAGCTTGACTTGGAAGAAGAAGATGATGAAGAGCCAGTGGTGGACGCAGTGTTGCCACCAGTGGAAGTGGAGTAAGACGTACTCACATCACCATCACCAGATGTGATTTCACCACCAATACCACCAACAAGTTCCGTGGTGCCGGTCTCGGAATCAGATCCGGATCCACTAGCACCATAAGTGGAGGAATAGTCAGAAGCTGTAGTGGCCGATGGGACAGAGCTGGAAACAACTTCAATGTCCTCATCATCAGTATAGTAAGCCTGGGCCATTGATACCTCGAGGTCACTCAAGTCATAGACAATGTATGCGGCTCTCAAGAAGGAGTCTCCAAGAATGGAACTGCTATCACCAGAATCTATAAGGGCAAGCACGCATACAGAGCCAGAAGAATCAGCCTCCAAGATAACATTTTCAAGAGGAACATCGATATCAATTCCTTGAAAGTTAAAGGTGATGTTTGAGTCTGGATTAGAAGGACAGTCTAGGATGTAGTACCCGTATCTTGATGAGTATTCAGCCCCGAGTTCATCTGCGATACTGGAAATGGCATCTGAAGGTAAGTATGTCAATGTAGTACCTGAATCTAATAAAGCTGGTATAGCAGAGCTCAATGCAGTAGTGCCATTATAAGAGATAGAGGATAAAGTAACCTCTAATTTGATTGCAGTGTTATAACCAGAGCTTTGTAATGTATTAATCACTGGAATCGTGGTCAAAGTACCAGTGTATTTGGCATGATCAACACCACCAAACAAGATAGACCCTGTGTCAGCATCATAATCATTCAAGTACAAAGAATATACCTCCTTGTTGATTAATCCATCTTGCACCATCTTGACTGGTAAATTAGCATAAGTGTATGGATCCGTGGCTAAAGAACCGGAATAAGTGGTTTCTAAACCTTGTAAACCAATCCCTAAGACACCAACAGATGAATTTGTTTGATTAGCCACTGCAAATGACAAATTTTCAACAGTCATATCACCAATACTCACAGTATCATAGCCCCAAACACCATATGCAAAAGAACTATCCCCATATACGATGAAAAATTCAGTTTCATTAGAATGGAAACTATCAGAATCACTTGAATCAAAAGTTCCATATTCCGAACAATCCATAGTGGCTGTAGCCTGACTTGAATCAATGGAAGTCAAAGCACGTTTGTTAATACTAGCAGATGGCGCAACAGACTCAGTCACATGTTGATTACCATTAATAATCTCATCGAATGCACTTTCATCATCTAATTTTCTAAACTTAGAAAGTCCCAAGGCTTGTTTAGTATCTTGATCATCTATCACTCTATAGTGGTTTTTCCCCAGAATTTCTTTAGCTGCCTGAGAGTCGTCTAGTTGCCTAAATTTGGAGCTTGAAGAAGATGATGATGATGATGAGCAGTATGGATTATCAGAGCCAGTTACCCACAAATCACTTGATCCGGTGTCGATGAGCACGACAATCGTTTGATTCGTGCTTCCAATCCCGAGCTCCACAGAGTAAAAAGTATCCTGGTTTGTAAGTTCTGTGAGCACATATCCATCATCAGCTCTTGGTTTCAAAAGAGAGACAGAACTAGCCTTTTGAGACTCTTGGAATGTTTCACCACGCGAGATGTTGAAGTGCAAAGAGTGGAATCCCGGAGAGGTGAGTCTCTTCGCCGTGGCCAGGGTCGCCAGTGCAAGTAGTGCAAGTTTCATGGTGTGGTTTCTTGAAAGATTAGTAGACGGTGATGACGATGATAATGCTCCGAGAATGTGGGAAATTTAACTGCCTTGGCTGTGCTTTTGATGGATTTTATTTATTTTTGGTGTGGTAGGGGCCAAAGAGCTTGCGGCTTTGCAATAAAATAGAAAATAGCTTGTCTCGGCAGTAGAGACTGTGGGTGTTGGTGGAGGGGATGGGCGGGAGTGCAGTTGTAGGCTCTGGGCTGGGTTTAGTGTTAAAATCCCGGTGTTGAGCTCTTATTTCCCACTCAGAGAAGCGGCCGTAATCTCGAGAGAGGTTAAAGATCAAAGAAATTAATCATACACGCGTCTCGGAATTGCAGGAGTTGAAAGCTGCTCGAAAGGCTCGGAATTAAAGAAGGGTTTAGATGGCTCATAACCATTTCCGCTTTGGGACTGACACATAATGTTGAAAGCGGTTCAGTTATGAAAGATTTGATTGGAGAAGAGGTACAGGTTGCTGGTATTGGTCATTGTGTCTCCTTTTATGTAAAATAGGGCTCTTCCATGCCCAGGTTGTCACCATCTCCGTATTTTGATCTTGCAAATCTCACATTTCTACCATAACGGAGATATGAAAAAAATTCCACACATCAACATCAACACCAAGGTAAACAAACCCTCGTTATTTATCATACTCAACAGTTAAGATGGGCCTTTTAACAATCATCCGTAAACAGAAACTCAAAGATAGAGAGCTGAGAGTTCTCCTTCTAGGCCTAGACAATGCTGGGAAATCCACTATAGTGAAGCAAATACTACACAAACCTACACAAGAGGTAACGCCAACTATGGGATTCGAGATCAATACAGTACAGTACGAAAGGTATAATGTGAACATATGGGATATAGGAGGTCAGAAAACACTACGGTCATTTTGGTTCAACTATTTTGATCAATTGGATTGTCTTGTATGGGTTGTTGATGTTAGTCAATTGCAAAGATTGAATGAAGTGTTTAGAGAGCTTTACAAGATTCTACAAAATGAAAGAATCAACGGTGTCAAAGTGTTAATATTGTTGAATAAGATGGATCTAGTTGATAATGATAATATTGATGAATTGGAACGAAGAGTGGTTGGGGAACTGAGTCTTGAAGAATATGGAACAAGAAATGATAAATGGGAGATTTATAGAACGTCGGCAATCAATGGGATGAATGTTGAGAAGAGTATGAATTGGCTGGTAAGAAGGTGAATAAGGGTGTAAATCGTTAATTCCTCTTCAAGAAGAAGATCAAATTATGTGGATAATCATTTTCACGGTAGAATGGGTTTATAGGTTTTCTTTATAGATCGGTAAAACAATCTTTAGAACTGGACATTTCTTTCATGAAAAATTACTATAACACTCCCTCTGATCTCAAGAATACAACCATGTAGCTCATAATAACCCCTATTCAACCAAAAAAACACACACAACTCGCTCTCAATCAAATCTTTATACCTTGCCATTTTCCCCAGATTTTCGCAAAGGGAACACCAAACAAGCTGCCAAATTGCAATACCCGTAACTCTCCGATCCAAAAAAATTCCCAGCCCCGGGGTTTTCCATCCGGGCCATGAATCATGAATCATGAATCATCCATCATATAAAAGTAAAGCAAAATCTTCTTCTCCTCTTCTTTGGGGATTTCAAACCATTCTATTTATTTATACTATATTTATATTTATATACACACAACAATGACTAAAGTTACCGTTCTGGGTGCTGCTGGTGGGATTGGACAACCATTGTCCTTGCTTTTGAAATTGTCTCCATATGTCGATGAGCTTTCACTTTTCGATATTCGTCTTGCTCATGGTGTTGCTACTGATTTGAGTCATATCAATTCTCCAGTGAAGGTTTCCGGGTATGAACCATCATCTAAGGAAGATCAACAAGCTATAAAGAAGGCTTTACAGGGGACTGATGTTGTTATTATCCCAGCTGGTGTTCCGAGAAAACCTGGGATGACTAGAGATGATTTATTCAATATTAATGCAGGTATCATCAAATCATTGGCCACTGCAATTGCACAAACTGCTCCAAATGCCTTTGTCTTGGTGATTTCTAATCCTGTTAACTCCACCGTACCAATTGTTGCTGAAACTTTTAAGAGTTTTGGTGTTTTCAATCCTCAAAAATTGTTTGGTGTTACAACATTGGATATTGTTAGAGCAAATACTTTTTTAAAAGAATACGATTCTTCATTACATGGAATTGATAAGATAAGTGTTGATGTTATTGGTGGTCATTCAGGTGAAACTATTGTTCCAATTTTTTCAGATTCTAAAGGTAAAAACATTTTTAACAGATTGAGTAAATCTCAAAAGGATAAATTAATCAATAGAGTACAGTTTGGTGGTGATGAAGTTGTCAAGGCAAAGAATGGTGCTGGTTCCGCTACTCTTTCCATGGCTTATTCCGGTTATAAGTTTGCTGAAGCTTTGTTGAAAGCTTTGAAAGGTGAAACTGGAATTGTTGAAGATTCTTTTATTTATTTGGATTCAAGTATCCCAGGTGTTTCTAAAGTGTTATCAAAGACTTCGAACAAGGTTGAATATCTATCATTACCTATTAGATTAGGTTCTAAAGGAGCTGAGTCAGTGGAAGCTGAAATCTTGGATCGTTTAGATGACAATGAAGTTAAATTATTCGAGATTGCAGTCAATACTTTACAAAAGAATATTGCTAAAGGTATTGCATTTGTTAATAAGCTGAAATCTAAGTTGTGACTGAACATTATTCATTACTATATAATTTATCGATATGATCAGAATATTTCAATCAAAGTCATTCAATTTTAGTGTTGATTCTAGGGCCTTGTAGAAACTAAAAAAACAGCGAGGAAGATAAGTACTTCACTGGCTTAAACCACACAATCAATGGAACCAGGGGCCAGAAGTAAACAAATTATAGGTCATGAAAGCCCTAAAGCTAGTTTGCGATTTTTAGTCAATTCTTGAGCCTATATTCGCTTCTCTCAGGTCACTTTTCTAGACCCTTTTTGTGAGTCTCTTCTCTCCAGAGTTTTGTTCTGCAGGTTTAGGTCATCACTTGATTGACGCCGTCGTCGTCTTGTCTGGAGAAATTAGTGGGGGATGGAGTACAATAGAGATTGAAAGGATTTTAAATGGTTGATTGAACTCCTCTATATCACCGTACCACCATACAGATGTCGTAAGTCATATCGACAACAGCTATAGCAGCTTAATTAAATTCCCATTTTTTTACCCTGATTGTGATGTGCCGTTGCCCCATAAAACCGACGCGGGCGAGTCTCATTTCCCCATATCTGAGTCTGAGTCTGCGACCCTGGGACTGGGAAAGTAAACAGCCAGACGGGCAACAAATAATAAAAAAAACACACACAGACATCACCAAAAACTCACAAAACCAGAGCTGAAATCAAGCTGGCAATTCCCATCATTGAAACCCAATTTTGCTGCCTGAGCTCTCCATACACGCCAGCCATCTGTGACCATCTCTAGCGTGGAGCCCTACCACTGTGATTTTTTCTAATTCGATATAGTGCCCTTCTCCGTTTTTACGTCATTCGTCATCCGCACAACACAACAACAACAGCTTCAACTTGAACAACTGAATCATCTTTGAGATAACTGCGAATCAGATCCATATGAACATATCAAGATGTCGTCTCAAGTAACACACTCAGCTGCTCCGTCCAACAACTTGATCACCACCACCGTGAACGATCGGGAGGACCACCAAGTGACAATCACGTACGAAAACCCCACTAATATAGGACATGGCTCGTTTGGGACGGTATCCAAGTGTCAGTTGATGTCGCCAAATAACTGCACAATTGCCATCAAAAAGGTGCTCCAGGATAAGAGATTTAAGAATCGTGAACTGCAGATCATGAAGTCGTTGGACAATGCCCATATCACAAAGTTGTTTTATTATTCGTATGAGAATGATCCAAGTACAAACTCTAATAACAATCTATACCTTAATTTGATCATGGAATATCTACCAACAACGTTATACAAAAGAAATCAATTTTTCACCATTAAGAAACTGAATATGCCCTTACAAGAAATCAAGATTTATTTGTATCACATTCTTCAAGCCCTTGAATACTTGCATTCATTAGCCATTTGTCATAGAGATATCAAACCACAAAATATCTTGGTTGATCATCAACAAGGGGTAGCCAAGATCTGTGATTTTGGTTCTGCAAAGATCTTGTCACCAAGTGAACAAAACGTTTCATATATTTGTTCAAGATATTATAGAGCTCCAGAATTGATCTTTGGTGCTACTAATTATACAACCAAGATTGATGTTTGGTCTACTGGATGTGTCTTTGCCGAGCTATTGATTGGTCAACCTCTGTTTCCTGGAGAATCTGGTATTGATCAATTGGTGGAGATTATCAAGATTTTAGGGACACCAACCACTGATGATATCATGGCTATGAATAATAATTATATTGATCATAAATTCCCCATTATAAAGAAGATCCCATTACAAAAAATATTCAAAAACTTGAATAATGCACAAGGTTTACCTATATTGGCATTTTTAGAGGTTTTCCTACTTTTCAATCCAAATAAAAGAGTTTCAGCTGCTGAAGCATTACAGAATCCATGGTTTGATGATTTGAAATGAGTGATTGTGTGTGTTTTTCCTTTACCTTGTTTGTTTTGTCTATTTGAACTGCTATCATTATTATAATTACTACTACTATTATCACTATGTATCCCCACTTTTTTTTCTTTACCTCTATATGGAATACTGCTTTGTGTTTTGGTTTTAGCTGGTATGAACTGGCCGCTAGGGGCTCTTGGTCCCTTTGTATATGTCATTGAGAGATATAGAGATTGATGAATGATATTCTGTAGAATAAAGCTGAGGAGCGTAGTCGTAACCCGGACACCACCCCTTTTGGTTGAGATATGTTTTGTATACATACATAATTACGCAATCGCAAAAAACAGGAAAAGTTTGACGAAAAACAAGGAAATTCAGTCAATTTTGCCATCAATTTGATCCTGAAATCACAGTGCTAATTGGTTTGAAGTGCTATTATTCTTGCTATCTCGAGCTATTCAACCCCCATTTCGCCGTCAATTGAGCATGTCTGACTCAAATCTATCAGGTTTTGTCGCCAAACATAAAGTTGCCATCTTGGCCACTCTGGGTGTTGCTGCCTCTGCTGCCACCGCTTACTACGTGTTGAACCAGGCACCATCATCTTCACCATCTTCTAGTGGCGGTGATTCTGCTGCCTCCAAGAGCAAAAAGAAGAAGAACAAAAAGAAGGCCAAGTCGGACGACTCTTCGGCTGCCTCTTCCTCGTCCTCGCCAGCAACTCCAAAGATCTACCCAGTGGATGCTCAGGGATTCCCAGCACTCACCGAGGAATTGATCAAGGCATTGTCCCCTGAGGATGCTGAGAAGTACTCATTGGCTTTGAAAGAAGACGGTAATGACTTGTTCAAGGATAAGAATTTTGAAGATGCCATCAAGTTTTACTCTGCTGCTTTAGATATCAAGAAAGACCCAGTATTCTATTCAAACAGATCTGCTTGTTATGTCGGCTTGCAAGACTATGAAAGAGTTGTCCAGGACACGTCTCTTGCCTTGGAATTGAAACCGGATTATACCAAATGTCTGATACGTAGATCCAATGCTTTTGAACAATTGGGTAAATATGAAGCTGCAATGTTTGATTTAACTGCTGTCACTGTTCTTGGTGGGTTTAACAACAAAGGTATGGAATCATCTCTTGATCGGGTCTTGAAAAAGCAATCTCATAAAGTTGTTCAAGAAAAAATGGCTAACGTTACTCCTCAATTACCTTCTCCTTCTTCAACATCTTCATTCTTTTTAGCATTTGATGAAGAAACTACCGTGGAAGGTTTACCAACTGATCCTCTTGACTTACAGGCAAACACTGGTGATTTCTTTTTAATTTCTGGTTTACAAAAAGTTAATGAAAAATCTTATGAAGGTTATGAATCTGCTGATTCCTTTTTCCAACAAGCTGTCTCCGCATATGAAGGTTTATCAGATAAAGATGAATCGACAAAAAAGAAATTGGCTGTGGCTTATGAATATTCCGGTGTTTTCAAATTCTTAAAATCTGATCCATTAAATGCATTGGCTGATATTGAAAAATCTTTGTCTTTGAATCCAAGACCAAGAGCCTATGTTTTCCAAGCTTTAATCTTTGCAGACAAGCAAGATTTCACTAGTGCTGAAGCCACTTTCAACAAGGCTTTAGATTTAAATCCAGAATCTGCTGAAGTTTACTATCATAAAGGTCAAGTTTATTATTTGACTGCTGCTTTAGACAAGGCTAAAGAAAATTTTGAAAAGGCTAAAGAATTCAATCCAGAGAATGTTTATGCTTATATTCAATTGGCTTGTATCATTTACAGAAAGGGAGATTTCAAAGCTGCAGCTGATGCATTCCAAGAAGCTAAAAAGAAATTCCCAACATCTCCAGAAATTCCAAACTATTATGGTGAAATTTTGGGTGATAAAGGTGATATTGAAGGGGCTTTAAAACAATTTGATATTTCTTATAAATTACAAGAAGCTTTACCAAAAATCTCCATTGGTGTTATCCCATTAGTTAATAAAGCTGCAATGCTTTCAAGAGAAGCTACACCAGAAAATATTGCTGAATCTATTGAACTTTTAGAAAAAGCTATTGATGCTGATCCAAAAGCTGAATTGGCTAAAGTCACATTGGCCCAATTGAAATTACAAACTAATAAACCTGAAGAAGCTATCAAATTATTTGAAGAAGCTGCTGATTTGTCAAGATCTTTTGAAGATAAAGTTCAGGCAACTTCATTTGCCGAAGCTACTAAAATTCAATTGAAAGTTAAAAGTGATCCTTTATTGAGTAAAAAGGTTGAAGAATTGATTTCTCAATACGGTGCGCAAGGTTTAGTTTGATTTTCACTCTAATTGATCTCTTTTTTTATGTACATAGGCTTTTTCTAAAGACAAATGTGTTTTATGACTTGAAAATTCACTGACAAATGAACTTTACCTGTAGACTACAAACTACAAAGTGACAATATTGTTTGCTTGGTGGAATGTCATAACAAAGCTAAATGTATTCAATAGTTTAAAATAAAGCAGGAAAATAGATATAAGACAGATAAGTATAAAAAAAGAAACAAAGAAACAAAAAAAGAAGGAAGAAATACATAACCCATCCACAGACAGCCCCACCAACAACAGATAGTTAAGCCCCCCTTTTTTTTTCAAACAAAAGCAAACAAAACAGTAAAACTTAGAAGCAGCACTTCAAAAGATCTGTTCAAATCAACATGGCAGCTAACAAGGCAGTCCCAAGCCCAACATAAACACCATTGTTCAATCTCAAACCTCCATTTTCACTCAATTCTGAGACAACACCAGGAGTTGAGCTTCCATTCCCAGCAGCAGCAGCAGATTCTGTGGTGTTAGCAGCAGTACTTGTTTCAACAACAATGGCAGTGGAAGAAGGTGTTTCTTCACTCTCAGAAGAAGAAGATGAGGTGACCACAACCGCAGTAGAAGTAGTAACACCAGAGGAGGATTCGGCACTAGCTTGTGGCTGTCCATCAGAGATTTGAGAAATGACAGAAGCAGCAGAAGAAACAGCTTCAGATGGTGCAGAGCTTTGTGCAACAGCAATTCCAGCGATTGCAATGACGGTCAACAGTTTGGAGTACATTGTGAACGATTCTGTTACTTCTCTGTGAGTGTAAGGAAAACGATGGTTATAGAGGTGAAAGAAGAGAAACGAATAGGAGTTTGTATCACAAACACAGATTATAAGCTACATTAAAGGTTTGTTAAAATGACACAAAACCACAAATCCTTAAATACTTATAGAGACAAAAACCACAAACCCAACAGATATCTAAATGCAGTTTGAGTTGCTATAGAAAAGAGAGAAACGTTAATCTGGTTCAAGAATTTCATGACAACCCGTGCTATAATTGATGAAAGCACTGGTGAAACATGAGCAAATAGAAAGAAAGAAAGAAAGACGTTAATGCAGAGCTTAAATGGCAAAATTCTCTCTAAACTTCCCTATTTGGCAGCCCAACAAGTCTACAAAGGGTAAGTTCTAGTGTCTAGAATAGCAATCAGGTGTTATAGCTAAAACTAAAAGTTTAAAGAGAACTTCCCACTTATTTTTGCATAAATATATATATTATTTGATAATAGAGCATACTGATGAATATAATTTTTAGTGGAAACTATGAAATTTTTCTTGTGGAGATGTTCCAAAGGTATTGGTGTTTAAGGGATTTATCAGATAACAGAGAAACCCAGTTGAGTAGTATAAGATTTCAAAGGTTTCAAAGAGAGTTTAATTTCTACAAAACAAGGGGCTGAAATCAAATATAGAACGGAGTCGCGACTTACTTACATAATCAAATGATAAGAAATATCTGTGGTGTCCAGGTGTGTGGCGTTTGATTTTCATCATTTTTTCTGCGCCGATGACGGAATGGCGTGCGCCTACGCCGGGATGCTTTTTTCTGTTGATAGTGAGTCAAATTCTTTTATACTGATAATGGGATAAATTGTTCTTGTTCTTTTCCCTTGACATTAGTGAATTTACCGGTGAAGAGCATATTAGAATGACCAAGGAAGTCTCGTTGAACACGCTGGTGGTGCAATCCACTCACGAGGACAAGCACAATGCCTCGGTGGCCCCTTTATACCAATCAGCCACTTTTAAGCAGAAATCACTGACAGATATGGGAGAATACGACTACACGAGATCAGGGAACCCAACCAGAAGCCAGTTGGAGCAGCAGCTTGCCAGGATCATGAAGGCTGAGAAGACATTTGCCATCACAAGTGGGATGGGATGTTTGGATGTGATTACTCGTCTTTTGGGGCCTGGCGATGAGGTTATTGCTGGTGATGATCTTTATGGTGGGACTCATAGACTCTTGACTTTCTTGAACAAGAAGGGTTCCATCAAGTTGAAACACATTGACACCACAAACACAGAGGTTGTCAAGTCAACTTTGTCCTCGAAGACCAAGATGATCTTTTTGGAGTCTCCTACAAACCCTTTGATCAAAGTCATCGACTTGCCAGCCATTTCCAAATATATCAGATCCAAATATCCAGACTGTTTGATTGTGTTTGACAACACAATGATGTCTCCATTGCTGCTGTCGCCATTGGAGTACGTTGACATCCAATACGAATCTGCCACTAAATACCTCAATGGACACCATGACATCATGGCTGGTGTTATCGCAGTCAATGACAAGAAACTGGCTGAGGATATCTACTTTGTTATAAACTCCACGGGATGTGGGTTATCACCATTTGATTGCTGGCTGTTGCTGAGAGGTTTGAAGACTCTGTCTGTGAGATTTGAAAGACAACAGAATAATGCCATCAAATTGGCTCACTGGCTTGAGTCAATTGGGTTTAAAGTGAGATATCCTGGTTTGAAATCCCATCCCCAACATGAGATCCACAAGTCATACAACAAAGGGTTTGGTGCTGTTTTGTCTTTTGAAACTGGTTCCATTAGACATTCTGAACAGATTTCTGAGAACACCAAGGTTTTTGGAATTGCCGTTTCCTTTGGCTGTGTTAACTCGTTGATTTCAATGCCCTGTAGAATGTCCCATGCTTCTATTGATCCAAAAATCAGAGCTGAGAGAAATCTACCAGAAGATTTGATCAGATTGTGTATTGGTATAGAAGATGCTGAGGATTTGATTGAGGATTTGAAGCAAGCTTTGATTATCAGTGGAGCTGTCAAAGAAGTTGAAGGCAAGCTAACAAAGACTGAAGTTGCAAAATTATAAGAAGAGAAGAAGAAAGAGAGAGAAGGAAGTTCTTTGCATCCTGATATTTACATTCCGTTCCATTTATTTATATCGATTTTTTACCCCCTGTTTACTGTTTTTTCATGAGAAATTTAATTCCAACATTCAAGTTTCTCCCTGGTTTCCATATGAAATATTTTAATGACCAATCCAGAGATCAGACCTACAACAATTCCAACATTGTCTTTGTGGTTTTGATCTTAAACCCCTCCTTAATTTAATGACCTGTTTCAATTCCAACATTGAAACTGATGATGATCATGAAGGCCAATTCCAACATTGTAAGTCTTCTCTATATAAAAAAAAAGATAAATGCTTATAGAGTAAAAATTCATTGTAGTACAGGTGTAGTATGTATACAGTATATCTTATGTCTTTAGTTCATTCTCTTGTATTATACATTATCGATCCAAAAAAGTGAATGACGATTCATTAGCAATTATTATGATTTATGAGAAACAATGATGATTTGAATGATGATGGATGGTTATCGAAATGGTGAATTGGGACAACAATCAATGACAACAACATAGTGGGAGAAAAATGTCCTTTTATGGAATTGAACGTGTCAACAAAATCGGGTGATAATTGTTGCTTGAAGAGAGATTCTGTTTGCAATGATTGTGACTGATGATGATAATGATGATCACGACGATAATGATGACAACGATGATGATGGTGATGATCTATGAGATTTAATAACAAACTGAATGAGAAACAGAAATTGAATTGATAATAACCTTTCAACTGCAACAACAGATTTTACTCCAAAATCCCTTTTCAGAATCTTCTGTAGCTAAATCATTTTGTTCATGAATCAAATTTTGTTGTTGATCACTAACTTTATTTGAATTCAAAGCATATTGAGATGAATTCATTAAATAGTTTCCTCCACCTTGGTTTAATTTTGGTGTTTTAGATCTTGAATTGTTTAATGAATGAACTTTTTGCTTTAAATTTGCTTGAACATTAGCTGCTGTACTTGGAATTTGTGCCAATTGAGAGTTGGTATTAGTATTATTATTTGTGTTTGTATTGTTTGGATTGTTTCTTGGATTTGGATTCCCATAACCATGCAAGTTTGGCTTCTTGTTGATTTGAGCATCCCATCCTCTCCCATTGTTCAAAGCCATCCAATCGTAATAACCATCTTCCACTTCATTTAGAGATTCCATTGCCAAATCCATCAAAGATCTTAAATAGTCATAATCTGGTTCATCTTCGAATTTCAAATTACGAACATAGGATAAATAATCACCAAATTGAGTAGGTATTCCCTGAACCAATTCTGTAATTGATGTAGTCTTCTTCTTTTCACCAATTTTCTCATACTTCAACTTGTTTGTTGGTGCTTTTAATCCTTGCCATGGTAATGAACCTCTTAGGAAATATAGGAAAACATGACCCAAACTCTCTAAATCGTCTCTTCTTGATTGTTCTCTTCCCAAATGTGTGTTTATGGACATGTATCTTGCAGTCCCACTCAGGGATTTGCGTTCTCTGTATGGGATGTGCTGTTTTGTCTTTGGGTCTCTATAATACTTGGCCATTCCAAAATCCACAATATGAACCGTATTGGCATTTGAGGTGTTTGCCCTCCCAATGAGGAAATTGTCAGGTTTGATGTCTCTAAAAATCAAATCCTTTTCATGGATCGATTGCACTCTCGAAATCATTTGCTTGGCCACTTGCACCACGGTTTTAGGGGTGAATTTACGTCCACACCAGTCAAACAAATCTTCCAACGAGGGTCCCAGAAGATCAATCACAAGAATGTTGTGGAGCCCCTCCTGGCCGAAATAGTAGGCTCGTGGGATCCCATAAGACCCGGCAAGGATCCTGTAGGCCCTATATTCGTCTCTCAGCTGTGGAGCCTCGCTTCTTCTCGGTTCAAACTTGATCGCCACGAGTTGATTGTTGAGCAGGTTCACGCCCTCGAATATTATTCCAAACGAGCCCTCGCCGATCTTCTTGCCCACTTTGTAGTGGATGCCGATGACGTTTGCGCTCTGTGTTTGTGAGGATGATGCTGACATTATTATTTGTTGATTGTTTGATATTAACACTTTCTTGACACTGAAAACACGTCTTGTCCGATCACTAACTTCCCAGCAGTTTCAAGGCCAGACAAACGGGGACAGAATCAGTGGGACAGCTCTTTCGAAAACAGCTCTAATTGCTTGTTTTGATAAAAGAGAGCTAATGTATATGGGAATGTTGATTCTTCAGCAAAATGGCAGCCAGTAGGCGGAATTGGACGCACTTTCCGCAAATATGGTACAAACTGTGGTCCTAGAGTGCGAATATGCAATGGAAAAGTGTGAATTGGGCACCAAAAGAGCTGATTACACCGCTTTGTTATTGACTCTTTTACTGGGAATGTGACAGAGGGAAAAAAATGGCTTTTTGGCCTGATTTTGCCCGTTCGTTGCCTAATCGGGGAATTTCGCGAACTTTTGAATTTTTTTTTTTTCTTTTTTGTCTCTTGTCCCCTAATTTTGTAACCCGGGTTACGTTTGGGCTTCTCGAACTCGCTCTATAAAAATTAAAAAAAAAATTAAAAAAAAAAAAAACACCAAACAACAAAACATCAAGAGAGAGTTTTGTTGAAATAAACAAGTCAAACGCGCTTTCTATTTTGTTTTTTATTTTATACAAGCTGACAAAATCGCGTGAATCAAGAATGTCACAGCTAGCAATCAATGGTCGGTGTTTGGCATACCACGGCCCGCTGCTTTACGAAGCCAAAATAATCAAAATTCATGAACCGGGCTCGGCAAAAGTGCAGACAAAGGAAGGGGAAGACGAAGATGTCGTGTTGGATGAAATCCCGGACGATATCAGACAAGAAAGAGTGTACTTCATCCATTACAAAGGCTGGAAGTCGTCTTGGGACGAATGGGTCGATGCTGGGCGAATCCGCGAGTATACGGTGGAGAACTTGAGATTACAAAAGGAGCTTAAGAAGGCTGCTTTGAATTCTACGTCGAGCGTGTCAGCTTCTGGTAAAAGAACCATTGACGTTTCCAAATCGTCGAACGGGTCCGGGCTGCTTTCGAGAGCGGCAAAGCGTAGAGGAGAGCTTGATTTGGAGACCAACGAAGAATTTCTACGCAAGCCGGAGATCAACATCCTCATACCGGACTCGCTTAAATCGCTGCTCGTGGACGACTGGGAAATTATCACTAAGGAGCATCAGCTGCTCTCATTGCCATGTAAGCCAAATGTTGAGGACATTCTCAACAAATTCAGACACTCGTTGGGGAAAAAATCCATCACTGAGTCACAGATCATCGATGAGTTCCTCTCTGGGCTCAAAGTTTACTTTAACAGATCTCTGGGTAACATACTGCTATACAGATTCGAAAGACAACAATTTCTGGATTTGTCCAAGAACCCAGAGTTGAAAGACTGGCCACTGAGTAAAGTGTACGGTGCAGAACATCTTATGAGACTCATTGTCTCTCTACCGGCCCTTATTGCTCAGACTTCAATGGATCAACAAAGTGTTGCAACTTTGAAAGATCACATTGAGCAGTTCCTAGTTTGGCTAGAGAAGAACAAAAAATTCTACTTCCTGAAACGTTATGAGAATGTGACACCAGGTTATGAAGCTTTATCAAAGAATGTTTGAGTGTCCTTCTACTTTTTCCGTTGCATATAACTGTATTATACTACTTTGACGTTCTATTTCAGATTTTACTTACTACAAACGGTCAAAAAGACTGTTGTCTTGTTAAATATCACATTAAAAACGTTAGATTCAAGCTCCAAAAATCATTAAAAATTAGTCTGAAAAGGTGTCTTCTTCAAATGTATGTCATTTGAGAAGCATTCAATGTCTCTTGGGAAGTTCTTTGATTCAATGGTGCGATTTTTTCATATGTGAAACTAGCAATCACTTGTTCTGGTTCTTTCAAAGTGGAACCAGATTCGCGTCTCTCAACCATTAAATCCTCATCATGATCAACCAATGTGTTGACACTATGATCACTGTTGTTCAATAAAATGGTTATACTCTTCTGTCTATCATGAACCGGTGAATTTACTGCTGTAGTTGGAGATGACTCGTCATGGTCAATGTTCTGCTCGAAAATTGGGTCAGACTCCTCATCCCCTTCTTCCTCTTCCCCACTGGAAATAAAAACTTCTTCATTTGCATGATTGTTGGTATTGCTTATAAATGGAATCTCTTGTAACATCTCTTCCATGATCAATGCTGATGTTCCCTCCTCTACCGTGAAGGAGTCAACACCCCTTTTACCATGAACTCCCAAATAAGAAGACCCATCAATAGAAATCAGCTTGTTTGCAACACTGGTGATATCCACAATGCAGCTATTGGCCGCTGGAATCAGAGTACCACACTGTCTCTTGTTGACCGTAGCGTATATGTCATTTTTGTCTGTCAAGAATCTATCACCAAGGTATTTGATAGATTCCAATCCTTCACTAAGACAACATTCACTCAAATCTTCCTCTAAGTTCAAATCCCAATGGATGATACTTCCATCTCTTGATCCGGAATAAAGGTCACTTGAACTCTCTTCTGACCATTCCAAAGATGTGACGAGGTCATTATGGCCAACCAGGTTCCCAAAGGACCCCTGTGCTCTGATATCCCATAGTCTGACCACTCCATCCGTATGAGAAGCGGCCAATATGTTGTTGTCGTATGGTGCCCACTTGATGTTGTTAGCAGATCCTAAATTTTGTGCATCTTTAGGAGTGAAAATCGAAGGAGCATTGATTGGGGCTCTTAAATCATTCAGGGCAATACCAAATTCACCACACAGTGCTAATATACCGTTTTGAGACATTGAGGCATCAAAATTCAGTAGTCCAAGGTTTTGATTCTTTAAGATTGGTAAATCAGATCTGTGATTCATATCCCATAAGAAGATGTTTTCATTGCATTGTGTTAGGAATGATTGAGAGTTTGAGATCCAATTTGGTATTAAAATCTTTTTGATACTTAAATTTCTAAATCTATCAGTGGTGAAATGCTTCTTGTGGTTGAATCTTTTTAAAATACTGGCATTTTCTTCAGAAGTTGAGTCTGGAATAGAAACCATATGAACAGCACCATTCTTATGCCCTGTTAATAACGTACTTTCACATTCGTCATAATTCAACCATTGCATGCTTTGGATATATGGCAATGTGATTGTTTGTTGATGAGTTAATGACATTTGATCAAAGTTGATGTCATATATGAATAGATTAGACTCTTTTTTCCCACTAGAAATTGCAATTTGTTCTGGATTCTCTCTATTAGCAGCCACTGAAGTTAGATATAGTTCTTCATCTGGAATTTTCCAATAGTGGGATGCAATCTTGATTTTGTTGTTTGAGCACGATTTGTCCAAGATATCATTGTTTGTACTGTCATCTAGTAACCAGCTCTCATGAGAAAACTTTCTCGAATAGTGTAATTCTGGGTTGGATCTCACCTTTTTGATGGCGTTTTGACGGAAAAGGACTGTTGGTTTGTAGTAATCCATTTTCTAACTAGTCTGGTTTCGTTGTGTAAAATGTATAGTAGTTGTAATGGAAGACAAAGATTGTTTCGAATGAAAGACTAAAGGTGAGCTTGTTCAATGAGTGTGGGTATAAGGCGTTGTGCTTTTGAAAGTAGAGAGACAAAGAGAAGAAGATGGAAAGGATTCGGGCCATTATATGAGATTGAGTGACAGTGGTTTGGCTGGTTGTTTTCCCCTCGGTAAAGCCCTCGAATAGAGCATATCTCATCATCTGCGAGTCATATTTAAGACACTGGCACATCTCACACCATCAGAGAATCTTCCTAGATGGTTCCTTTTTTGCTGGCTATTGTTCATTTCTGCGTAAAGGTAAACAAAATGCAGCTTCATGCAAGATTTCTCCGTGAACCTCAAAATGGAATTTTTATACAAGGAAAAAAGAGCTTTTTCAATACAGAAAAGTGGTGTTACTGATGTTTTGAGTGTTATGGATTACTAAGTGCAGTTAATACTTTTTTCCGTGTAATTTTCCTGTGCTAATTGGCCATATTTTGAGTCTTTTAGAGTTATTTAGTTGCTTTTGCCAGAAGAACCAGCCACACGCCTAACTGTGTTTTTTTTTTTTTTTTTTTTTTTTTTAGGTTTTTTTGCTAAGCGGAGATCAGCTGAGAAAGTCCTTCTAGCAATCTGATATTCTCCGCCTAGAAAATAAAAACCTCACGGTAACCAGCCGTCTAAGGAGAACGCTACACACAGAAGCTACTTTATTTTGTTTGAATTTCGTTTATCGTAAATAATTATCGTATTAGTTGAATGCAAGAGTGAGTAGTATAATGACAACAAGAGAAGTTGAATTCTTGTAAATGACTGATCCTAGTGTACAGTTTATATATGATCAAAGATGATTCAGTTCTCGATAAAGTAATCCAATAAATCAACTTTAGTGACAACATGGATTGGTTTCAACTCTTCATCAGTGACAACGGCACAAGCGTTCTTCTCAAAGAATTTCTTTAGCTCGCCTAGGGTGGTATTTTCTGTTATTTTTTGGAACTTCTTCTTGGAACTCTTGTTCTCATTAAAAATATTGACATCATCAAAATTATTCAACTTTCTGAAATCAAGAATGACTTTTTCAATCTTGTCATTAGCATTCACTTCATTAGATGATAGGGAAGATAACAATTTACTGAGTGTCACTAAACCAACTAATTTATCAGTCTTTGTAGATAAAACAGGTAATTGATCAAACCCATTTTCTTTCAATATCTTAGCAACGTTACCAATTGTTTCGCTAGAGTGCACAGCGACAACAGGCTTCAAGTTCAATGATTTGATCTTTTTGAAATCAAAATCACTCTTAGAGGCTCTTGGTTTGGTCATGATCTCAAACCCGTTTGATTTCATCCATTCGTCATCTGCAAATTTGGTCAAATAAGATCTGATGGAATCTGGGAAAACAACGACAATGGTATCTTCTTCAGTTAATTCGGGATGATCTTGACAATATCTCACAGTAGCAGCTAAAGCTGAACCAGAGGAGCCACCAACTAAAATACCTTCTTCTGCAATCAATCTTCTAGCCAAGGTAAAAGATTCTTGATCATCAGTCTTGTACCATTCATCAACAGACTTTCTTTGCAAGACGTCTGGAATGAAATCATAACCAATACCTTCAACTTTATACTGTTCGATATCAGTCTTGTTCAACGATTCTGGAACGGCCAAGATGGATCCAAATGGATCAGCACCAACAATCTTGATGTTTGGATCTTGTTCTTTTAAATATTTGGAAATCCCAGTAATTGTACCACCTGTACCTGCACCTGCAACCAAGGCAGTAACTTTACCCTTAGCCTGCTTCCAGATCTCATAACCAGTGTTATAATAATGCGCATCTGGATTGTTGATATTAGCATATTGATCCAAAATGACGCAATTCTCCATCTCTCGTTCCAATCTTCTTGCTACACCGATATGAGACTCTGGAGAGTCGAAAGCAGCTTCAGTTGGCGTTCTAATGACTTCAGCACCCAATGCCTTCAAAACGGACACTTTTTCATTAGACATCTTTTCTGGCAAAGTGATAATAACTCTGTAACCTTTGACAGCACCAACCAAAGCCAAACCAACACCAGTGTTACCACTGGTTGGCTCACAAAGCACAGTCTTCCCCGGGGTGATTCTACCTTCTTTCTCAGCTTCTTCAACCATTCTAAGAGCAATTCTGTCCTTAATACTACCACCGGCATTGTACATCTCAACTTTAGCCAAAATCTGTGGTTTGATCCCTAAAGACTGTGGTATTTTGTTCAATTTGATCATTGGCGTGTTACCGATGAGTTCAAGCACATTCTGGTGCAATTCTGGGATAGCAGCGTCTCTGTCAAAAGTCATGATGGTGCAAATCGCGTTCTATCTCTTCAAGACACACAACTCATCAAGTAAATAAACGGATTATTTGCCCTTTATAAAGCTGAAGATAAAAATTTATGTGCCACTCAAACGCACGGCAACCTGTTTGCATGAGATTTCACGTGACTTGCCAAAAGAAACCAAGAAAAAATGTGTCAAGATGTTTGTAGAACTAGTTCGCGTCTTTCCTCGAAAGCGTTTTATAAACTTAAAAGGTAAACAAAAACAACAACAATAAAAACAACAATAAAAGTGGTGACAAAATATAGAAAACAGTGCTTTATTTACAGCAAAGGAGGAAGCAAATACCGCAATGGAATTAGGTCCAGTTTCACGGCAGATTAGTGAGCTTGTGGCTGACATAAACGGGGCAGAGCCCTTTGTCACAACACCACAAATACAGCATTTTTTAGATCGCGTCGAGACTAAATTCAACATTTTGACAGACGACTCTTATTGGGACACAGTCAAGGCTTTTACATCTCGCTATCCAACAACGGTAGTTGACAAGGCTATATTCCTTGATTTCATGAATGACCTGCTCAAAGTGGATTTTGTACGGTATGTCTACGAAAAATCAGATGTGAAAAACTTTGAGGTTCCCTCGTCTTTGGGGTCTCCATTGAATCTTTCGAGTGACAAGCTCGATATCGAAATCGGTCAGTCGGGCGATAAAGACTATCAGAAGATTTCCAAGCAGATAGACTCCAGAATTGAAGGGCTGAACAGGATAAATAGATTGAACAAACTGAATAGGAAGTCATCAGAGAGATCAAATTCATCTACACAATCTTCCAAGTCGAATGAAAAAGTTATAGATATCAATGTGCTTCAATGTTTGAGGGCTGTATGGGGTTTCCTGAAAGATATAGCGACATATCTCAACACCATCTTGTTATTTTGTCTTGTGTCTTTAATTCTTTATCAGAACTTTTCATTAAGAGACCATCTATATCCATTGGTGAAAAAATTCTTCCTATATGATACCACAACAGATATTTATTGGTGGCAGAGGTGGGAGTTTACCGAAAAGCTAGTATGGCAAGTACTTGAATCGCTACAATAACGAAAATCTAATGACCTGACCTGAAATGGAAGATAAGACTGTTTGTATTATACTGTGATGATAATGTATTACTATAAAAAAATTTTGAGGACTCTTTGATTTGAATGACGATATAATAAACTAGTTACTTTTTTCTATCCGGTTCAGTAGCCAGGAACACCATAGGGAGCTCCAACTCTTCCTTTTTCTTCCCTGTCGTTTTCACATATCTAGCAACATCCCGGTTCAATTTGATAGGATTGTAACTTAAAACGTATTAGTAAAAGAGCCAATTTTTCCGGATGATGCAATACTTACTCTTCTTCCTTGGCGATAAAGACGTACAACAAATCGCTAACTTGTCAACGTTAGCAGACGATCCCACTTGGTTTAGTTCGAATTACTATACTCACGGTCATTCATTTCTTCGCAGAGTCTCTTATTTTTCCAGAAAAAGTCAAGCTGTGGATCTTCAACGAATGCAGACTCTTGTTTATAAACAGATCTTATTACTTTCAGCTGGTGGTATGTATCAGGACAAATCATAACCTTATGAAAAAAGGAAAGCTCTGGAACTATGGGGTATTTATGTAAAAGGGAAGCATAACGAATCCCCTGACGTTCAACTGGTCTTGAAAGTTGGAAAATGTATTTGAAAGTTAAAGCACTTGGCCTTAGTAGAGAGAGCATTGTTGTCAGTGGGGACGATTCCTCATAAGTTTGATGAGAATTTGCCGGGATATGAAATCCTTTATATATTATCAGGGGCCGCAGCATGAAACATTCGCGCTACACCAAAATTTGACACATAACATTTTGAGGACTAATTCATTGATGCATTTTACGATTGACTGTTTCATAAGATAGAAGACACATTGGGCTCATTTATAGTTATTTGCTTATATATATAGTATATTTTTTGTTTAAGCGTGTTGTAATCAAGAGAATTTCCATCTATTACCACAGTTTTCACAGGTACAGAAAGTAGTCAAGGGTTCATCAGCAGATCTTGTTTGTAATTGGTAGTAACTTACCTTCTTTTCTTTACATTTCCCACATGTGAATCTATCAGTGACTGCTCTTTCCTGTGTAGCACCTTGAGCATTGAACAAATTCTTCTTTTTGATCTCTTCCAACTCTTTCTTCAACGATTCCGGAGCCATATCTTTAGGGCTCATATTGATGAAAGCCTTTGGTGTCAGGTCTCCGCTGCTCACTTTGGCTCTTAGTTCTGGATTGTTTTTCTGTCTGAGGTTCGATGTTAACGATCTCATTCTCTGTGTGTATTTCGGGGATGTGGTGTCCATTCGTTCCGCTTTGAATACCTCTGATTCAATGTCTTTGGCGATCGCCAATAAAACGTATGGAGGATGCTCTGAATCAATACACAATCCATTATAGAGCAGTTTAATACAGGTGTTTCTTGTCTTATTCTCATAAATGGTTGTGTTCACATTGTCATTCTTGTCATTTCGAGGCTGGTCAGCAACAAATTTACCACCTAGGGTGGCCCCAGAATTGGAAGGAGGTCCTGCTGCTGGTGGAGTAGCCTTCTTTGCATGATTAGTGGCTGGACTTGACCCGTTAGATCTCGATTTTTTCTCTTTAGACACCTCGTCTTTCCAGTACTTGATAATCTTGGCCACAAGCTGAGTGATCTCCTTGTTATCCGACGACTTGTGTTTGTTGACAGCGATACCGACTCTTGTTTCCTTTGATGCATAAACTGTTAGTAAAAATGAACACAGATGGGCTCTCCATGGGTACTGCAACAGGCAGATCAATGCAAAGTTCGCTACTGTGTACTCACTCTGAGTAACTTTTCTGTAGGCTTCACCTCCTTTTTGAGGATGTTGAGGATTTCCAAGATTGTCTTGTCGTCGTGTGCCTTGTCGAGCCTAGAGATGTATGTCTTTATATCTTTCACGTCCATTTTGTTACAGAAAGTGCTATGTGCGTCACGGTGTACGAGAAGTTTACGTATTCGAGCTCTTTAAATGCGAATGGCAGACAGGCGGACAATCTGGGAAGCTGGATGAGATGTGAGAAAACAGAGAAGCTGTTTTTGTTTGTGTTTTGATGTTTTTTTTTTTTTCCTTGTGTATGGAGCTGACTCCGGCATAAGTGCGCTGGGAGGCATTTGAATGTTTGGACGCATTATGCTGAAAATTGAATTAGTACTTCTATGTAGATGTTTTAACTATGTGATTCAATCTTTCGTTTCTTAGAATTTATCCTCTTCCAGTTCTTCAAATATATAAAATGGCAGACAGGGCGCCGGGGAAAATCATCTACATAGGCTCAATCCCATATGACCAGACGGAGGCGCAGATCAGGGGTGAGTGTACACGTCCTTACCCGTACCATTTTCTTTCATATGCTAACAATTACCACAGACATTGCAAGATCAATCGGCCCAGTCGTCA
This sequence comes from Xingzhongia strasburgensis, assembly GCA_030574715.1. NCBI lineage: Eukaryota > Fungi > Ascomycota > Saccharomycetes > Phaffomycetales > Wickerhamomycetaceae > Xingzhongia > Xingzhongia strasburgensis. Next base: position 216,255 of record JAJMFO010000005.1, read on the forward strand.
ACATGAAGATGATGTTCGACAAAGACACTGGGAGATCCAAGGGGTATGCCTTTGTTGAGTATGCAGGTATGTTTGTTGTTATTGCTTTTACTCAGGACATTCTCTCTTTTCAGTACTAACTTTTCGTCAATCAGATGTTGAAACTGCATCTTCTGCCGTGAGAAACCTCAACAACTACTCCATAGGGAACAGGCAACTCAAGTGCGATTTCTCCTCCGAAAACTCTCTCATCAGTGCTGGTCTGGGTGCTGTCAAGAGCAAAAATGAAGAATCTCTACCTCCACTACCCCCAGGACAAATTCTGCAACCTAATGAAAACTACACTGAAGCTATATCATCTGCTTTAAAAAGCCTAGACCCGTCACGTCTGAACCAGATTGTACAAGACTGTATAACAATGTCCAAAAAGAATCCTATATTGATGGAGGAATTGCTGGCACAGTGTCCCCAACTAGCATACGCTATAGTGGAAACTCTGCTAATGACTCAAAGGACAGATGGTGCTGCTATCTCTCAAATACTACTGAACAACCAGAATAATGAATCGGTGGTTGCTGAGGCTAAAAGTGCAGCAGCAGCTGAGACTTCTCCTGTCAAAGAAGAATTCGACGAAGATCAAATTGCTCTTGTCAAGCAAGTTATTTCAATTTCAGATTCAGACCTAGCTGGACTGCCCGAAGACCAAAAACAAGTGATAATGGAGATCAAGAAGAATTATCAAGCTGGTGTCTATGGGAGTTTAGTATAATCAATGACATAGATTCTATGAAAGCTATCTAACTCTATTTGTGTAGATATAAGTCGGTACAGTGGAGTATAAGGAGCGAATCTATGAAAAGATGTAGCTAGTGGATTGAAGTCGGCCTATGAGTATTGGTAAGGCCAATTGGTCTCAAAATATAATGTACAGATGTCTTGGAGTCGATCTGTATGCTATACGCTATACGCCCTTTGATCGGAGTAAAAGCGTTTGCTTATTCAGCAATTCGCGAGCCCAATCAATTATGATGGGCGTTGTAAAATTAACAAAAAACCCAAAAGGATGAAAAAACCTCCTACTTCTCATCTTTTCTACCAGCAACCCGGAACGTGTTTTCGAAGATAGAGAAATCAAGTTATATTCCGAGATGTCGCGTAACATGTACTCCATTCGAGACCGTGGAGGCCGCACAGAACCACCGGAAAAAAGACAGAGAGTGGGGAATTCCCCTTACTCAATGAGCCAGTCATTAAACAGTTCTTCTTCTTCGCCGTCCACAAATTCTTCCTGCGTTATTTATCTAGGTAACATCCCTAAAGATTGGACCAACGATATCATCGGCAGTGTTGTTGCTGGTAGCGGGGATATTGTAGATATTAGAGCTAGAATTGATCCCTCTGGGAAGACCAAGAATTTTTGTTTCGTTGAATACAAAGATTCAGATGAGGCTGCAAAAGCTATGAATCTATTGAATCAGGTTACGCTAGGGCCGAATAGAAGATTACGTGTGGAGTTATCGAAAGAAGGTCTAAGGACCAGTCAGTCCAGAGAGTTGCCTCTTTTGAAATTATCTAGAGATCATTTGCCCTTCTATGTGAATCTACCTATTGAAATGCGTGGACCTTCTGAATCTATCCCTAACAACCACAATAACAATTCTACCTATGATATCAATAATTTCAATAACGGGTTTAGCTCGAACTCAATGACACCAGATACTACCATGAACAATGTCGTGCAACCCATGAAGCCAGAGATTCCAATGCCAGAAATTCTTGCGAATGCATCTGCGATGTTACCAGCTTTAAATCCCGATTTGTTGGTGGCTGAAGATAAAATATCTACTAATCTACAAGCAATGGCACCCGCACAAATGATCCAGTTGCTAGCCAACTTGAAGAACATTGCGAGTATGAACATTGATGGTGCGAAAAACCTTCTTACTGTCAATCCTGACTTTCCAGCTGCCATTGTGCAAGCTTTATTGTTGATGGGGTTGGTTGACGAAAAAACATTGAGTACGGCCATGCAGGTCACAGGTGGTAGCAAGAGTGCCTCTTCCACGCCACAGCTAAGAGATCCTAGACTTGATGCTCAAGCTCCTCCTTCATTACCACCGCATACATTAGCAAAACTGGCTAATTTACCTCCTGCTCAAGCAGAAGCCATCAAAACAGTTTTGACATTGTCAAGGGACCAGATCAACGCGTTGCCACAGGAGCAAATAGCCACGATCGAGAACTTTAGAAAGATTTATCTATGAGACCATGAGGATATATAACTAGGGAACGATATTAATCTGTACTCTGCTAACAAAGCATAAACTGAATCCCGCTTATATCCGTTACGATTATGTAATTTTACCCAACTTCGCGATGTCATTCTATAATCTCCTTTTCCAGAATGTTCTCTGATTTGTGATCGGTCAGGTCAGCTCTTCAAAAGGGCAAAAGATATTTGGATACTTCTCCTTCTTCATCCTGGGTGTGTCTCACTAGTCCAATCAGCAATAATGTCAAACCGCTCAGATCAGACGAACAATGAGCAGCTGCCCCATAACGCCCCGGGCTCTGGCGGCAGCAGCAACAGCAGCGCCAGTACGGGGAACAACACCCCTAACAATGGCATCAACCACGACGGAGTCAACTTGCAACAGATACCACCAACGGATCCAGATGTCCTATTCAGAGGGGCTTTTGGTACAGCAATCCCTCAGTTCTCAGTGACAATCAACAGAACGAACCTCATGCCAGGAGCCAGTGTCAATTCTGCTACGGGCGAACCTGTATTCAGTTTTGACAACATTCCACCATTCCTCAGAGAAATGATTGAAAACGTTCTTCATTCGGATGGTGGCAGAAGAGTCAAGAAAAGAGCCACAGAGGAGGCCATCAAACATCTAAAAATCATCGACCCGCTCAAATTGAAAGAGAGCGAAAGACAATGTCCTATTTGCTATGAGAATTTCGATACACCGCATCTGGATGGAAGTAAGAATGACGATGCAGACGATGAAGCTACTGGTGAAGAGATGGAGGGTGAGTCAGAGCAGCGCTCTCGTGAGAAAAAACACCAAAATAGAAGTGAAACGATATCGTATAATTTGATAAGTCGAAATCAAGAACTTGTCAAACTAAACAATGAAAAGAAACTGAGAACTCATCCTTTTGAAAATGATCCTGGTATTAGAATCCCAAATGACGAAACCGGAAGAAGCTATTCTGAGTGCTATAAAGTCACCAAGTCTCAAATGAAAAGGGCTGATGATTCATCAAAAGATTCGAAACAACCAGAACATATACCGGTTCAAATGCCCTGCAAACATATATTTGGTCGTTCTTGCTTAGTTGAGTGGCTAAAGTCCAATGTTTCTTGTCCCTTGTGTCGTAAAGAAGTGGAGTCGCAACCGATGGCTGAATCCAGATCCACAGCATCCACTAGACCTTCTCTGGTCATCAATAGAAGCTTTTGCCCCGCTGATTGGTCGTCTCATGAGCATACTTATGAAGATCCTGCTATTCCCATCCCGATATCTTCTTCTAGCAGCAGGTTAACAAGAATGTCAAGAACAAGACCAAGACGTATGACGGAGTTTAACTTTCTCTAAGTGCATGCTTTTAGCTCAAATTGAGTTTATATGATATTGTTTCTTTACTCTCGTGATTGTGACATGATTTCCTTTTCTCTTGTATTAATGATTGTATGAGCATTATTATGGTTATGATTATAATGGTTTGGGGTTTCATTTGAGGTTTTAGTGGTTTTTAATTACATACTGGATGGCCACATACATCAGATATATCCAATTCGGGTGTGTTCTTTATACTGGTCATCCCATTTTGCATGAATCATGTTTGTTTATGGGTTTTCTTTGATACACACTGATACAATTAATTTCATTGAACCTTTTTCGTGATATAAGGGGCTGGTATCGTAGATGGATCTATATCTAAACACTGATGTCCATACACTACTCCGATGTTTGTATTCTTGCTATGTTTGAGCGGAACTATAGTGCTAGTGCTAATTTCACAAAAATTAGGTTGAATATATGTTCACATTTCCCTATAGTAAAGTAGTCGAGATAACCTGTATATTTAATATTTATCCATTTGAATATATTATTTATCATTTATACTCTATGAATTCAGTTATTGTTATTGAGGGATGAGTTCCATATCACTACTCACACGAAACTGATTTTTTGGACTTACCTGGCCTTCTAAAAGAGCACTTCGTTCAGTAATCTTCATAAATGAGCTTACAATAGCTATATTAGGTCTGTCATAAATTAAAGTGTCACTAATTAGATTGAATTTTTTCTTCTTCGCTTTTGAAAGGCAGGAAACAGATTATACTTTTGGGCTACGAGTATCAACAGACTCACCTAACCAAGCTATGTGTAATGGCTGTTGAGATCCCTGGGTTTTACTTTGATCCTGAAAAGAAGAGATATTTTAAGATTGAGAAGAATGCATCAACAAGTCATAGATATAATGAAACCGCAATCAGAACAAAACATGAGGAAGAGGAAAGAAAGGCTAAAAGAGTGAAGAGGGAGATTATAAACCAGAAAAAGCCTCCATTCATACAATCAGAAGTTTTGAAGATTGCTAAAAAACTGAAATATACCCCAACAGGTGCAGTGCAAGATCAGTTAATGCAATATAAGATCATGGAACTTGAACCTAGTCGGTCCTTAAGCTATGGACAACTATCAACGTTCAAAAGGTTCATAGTTCGTGATAATGAAACTATTTTGGCCTCAACAGACTCTGATATCTATAAGGCAAGCATTGACGGAAGACAAAGGGACCTGTTATCTCGCCAGTTAATCCATCAACGGGTTGATAAGGATCATTCTATCCTGAGAACCTTCCAGCTTAGTGAGGCTCGTCAAACAAAGGTCTTGGTAAGGTCATGGTTTGGGTTTCTTGAAGAACAAAGTGAGGTTGAGATCTGTCCTTTGGACACTGATCTCAATATTGCCAACAGTACAAGAATACTGAGCAAAAATACTGAAAGCTTCAACAATGCACTTTATAATGATACCGATGCGTCTGTTGTAATATGTGGGAACAAGTTCTTGAGGCACTGCACAGTTGAAAGAAATGCCAGTACGCAAGATATAAAGCTATCTAGTGATGCACTATCACTGGATTTCAAAGATAAAAATACCTATTATATTGGCTTGAGAAATTCGCAGGTCAAAATATGGGATTACAGGTCTCAGCCCTCGTCACAAACCAAACAAACCAGCAAAGGTATGAAGTCCATAATTAACCTGAAGTGTGTTGGCGAGAACCAAGTCTTGTGTTCTTCTATAGGGTCAGGGGTTGCACTATTTGACTCTCGATATGGGTTTACGGAGCCTTTACGAACTTTCAGCACTTCAAAGCGTGTTGTTGATATCTTTGGTGAGAATCTTAATATGGTCTCTCAAAGACGCTTTGCTGTCCAAACATCAGATTTGGTTGAAATATATGATTGTAACAATTCTAATCCTTTAAAGCATATAACAAATTCGGACCTGAAGTGCCGGGATATCTTCTCTTGTTCCATGGATGATATAAGTAATCTTTATATATCTTGTGGGAAGTTAATGATTTATGAGTAAGTTTGCATGCAGCGCTTTGTAGAAAGGGTATACTCAAAGATTCATTGGTTCATTAAAACTCTATGAGAAAGGATGATCTCCCTTATGTCAAAATCGGGGTTTGAGGTTTGATCCTCGTATCTCGTAAAAAAATCCAATATGCAAGTATTTCCCGAATCGGGTAATTTCACAGATTAGCTCATCAATAAGCAATATCCTAGATTTTTATATCTGGCTACAAGCTGAATTCTAAGATTGAGTCTGAATTTACAGATACACATATATGTGGATAATAAGACATCAAGATAATATCATAAATACAAAGCTATCAAGTCATAGTAGGACATAGAACACATAACATAAGATATATAGCCATTTCAACAAAACTTCTAAAACACACAACAGTAAATAAACAAATAGAGTAAGATCCTTATAGTATAATTCCTTTTTTGTTTTCGTTTTCTTTTTTTTTTTATTTATTTCTTTGTTATCTCCTTTCAGTGGTCAATACATAATCAGAGTACAGCTTGAGCTCTCATCGGAGGACAGACCTCTTCGTAGTAAAATGCAAAATCACTGGTAAGTGCCGTTGAAAACATTGTTGTTTGCATGAAAACCTGCTCCTGGAACAAAGGTATTAGAATTGTTATAAACAGAGTTATCAGTGGGGAAGTAAGGGTTGATATTGTAGTTCATGAAATTGGTACTTGAGCTGTTGAGCATGTTGGTGTTGAGGTTGTTATTGTTGTTGTTCATCATCATCATATTGTTAGCCACAAACTTTCCCTGGTTGTCAAACCCCAAAGAACTGGAAGAGTTGATAGAACTTGGGGTGTTCAAACTGTTCAAGCTATAGTTTGATTCCAATTGTTGAATTTTCAATTGGATCTTTCTAGCATAAGGGGCAGCTTTAATCACAGGCAAATAATTTTTCACTGTCGTGATAAGAATGTTCATTTCAAGATTCAATTCAGAAACATCATAAAATTGATCAATCAAAGTCTGTATGACGTAATTGCCAAACTTATCCTTGATAAGGATCTCGAAATTAGCATTGATAAGCTTGATGATCTCATTCAAATGGAAATAATTCTGCTTGAACTTCAAGATTTTGATCAATTTTTCAATCACATTAGAGGAGAACTTCAAACAGGAAAGGGGAATCAGGTTTTTGTACATCTTGTTGAAAAAATCATCAATCAAAAAATCAACATTGTTTGCGCTTTTGAGAAAATTCAGCTCAAATAAAAATTGAATGATGTAATTACCAAACTGATCATTGATCAATTCATCCAAATAAACCAACAAAATTTGAGAAATCTTCATAATTTGATTGAAATCTGCATTATTCAGCAGCTTCTGTAGAACACAACACCCATGCTTATGAGTGGATATTCTGACAATGTTGTTATTCAGACAAATTGAATCAATGATGAACTGGAACTTCTCAGGTGGGAACTTGAAAATGCACTTTTGAATAACGTGATTCCCATTCAGATCCTTGATGAGCTTGACAATATTGTTATCCTCAACGGCATTTGTTGTATCATTTAGCTGTAGACCCTTAATGATGAGATCCATTTGGTAGGTATTCGAGACCCTATCAATGATCTTTTGTAAGCTTCTTGTACCATATTGGTTGATGGAAATCAGAAATAAATAAGTGTGGATTTTTTCAATCATGAGATCCTTTTGTGAAGATGACAAGTAATCAACAAGTTTTTGCACTAAGTAGTTTCCAAACGGGTCCACAATCAAGTCAATCATATTGTTGAAGATCTTGTTGAATATCACATCTTTGATTGAATTGTCCATTTCAAGTTTTTTCTGGAGAAAACGGCAGCCATACTGGTCAATGGAAAGTTTTAGAACATCCAACTTTTCAATAGGGATCAAATTCAGCTCATCATAGTTCTTGTAGCTAGAAGATGAAGTGGCACCTGGCGTAGCAGGAGTGCTCATGGCAGTAGAAGTCTCTTGTCTAGAAGGTTGGTAAAGGACAGATGGCATGGATGAGTGGTGCTGATGGGCTTGTTGCAAAGCCGAAGATCTTTGTCTTTGAGGCAAATTTTGATGAGACTGCTGTTGAGGAAGTTGAAATTGCTGAAGAGGAATCTGAGGGATAGAGGAGTTCGAGCTGTTCATGTTGGTATATGGGGTAGATGAAGATGGAGCGAGAGGAGTAGGATTCTGTGAGAGATTTTGAAGGTTACTGATGTTAAACTGGTTGAACTTCTGATCGAGCTCGTTCACCAAAGGCAACGACTTGAAGCGAGATCTGAAGGTATTACCACCAATGTTCGAGTTCAACGGGGTCGATACAGTGGATGAGTTGTTGGTGCTGGAAATCGGACCTGAGAACTGTGTGTTGTGGGCATTGAAGAAGTTGTCATTCAGATCCGGAGGGGTGAGGGGCTCCACCAAGGAACTCATAGAGTTGATGGAGAGTTTTGGTTGGTGGTTGGCCTTGTCATGATCCTACATGAGAAGATGTTAGTGGTCTCTTTCGTTTCAAGCATCCAAACAACTGTTCAGAGGATTCCACCCCTTTTGCTCATTCCAAATGGCGAAAACCCTCAATGTCTTGCAAACGAAAGAAGAAAGGGGAGAGAAGGGCCTTGGATGGGACGAGGGATTATGCTCTGTGCATGTGCTGATGGCATGAGCAGTTATACGCACCATTTTCTGAAAGTGTTTCGTAGTTTTTGAGGTAATCGTAAGGAGGGGGCAAGGAGGAAGAAGGAATTGTGAGGTTTAAATACAAGATCACTACAAAATTAAACATCACCAATTTTGTCCATACTGATTTTTATGTATGTTGTAACTATGGAAATATCAACAAAAATGGCTAATGTTGTGTTCTTAACAATGTAGGTAGCGAAGGCCTAGACAAACCCAGCGAGACTCAATCCAGACGATCCGAACCGTGAAGGCCCAACAGACTCAAGCGCGGAGCACTTCATAGCCCACACTGGGATTTGGCTACACGCAGTAGCTGTTGCACATCGATTATTCGCTCACCACCTGTTAGATATGCTCATTGGCCTTGACCTGCTCAGTGCTCGATGCTCATCGTTTGGTTTGTTTTTCTATGTTTGTGTAGATTTTTTTTTATTTTTGTTTTCCAGAACCTAGTCCCATTCTCCAGTGCGATCCTATAGCTCTGACGCCTTCAGAGAAATTGATCTCAAATGTAGCACTTAGCCGTGAACTCCCGTTCAATTTAGCATAGCTAACAGCACTTCTGTCGAAGAATAGAACTCTCAGATCAGTCAGTCAAAAGATAAAGCCTTTTAGGAAGTGGTTTCAGATACGTTTGTCTTTTGAGTTAGACCAGACATGAACAGATCCTAGGTCCCTGTGTCCGAAAAACACAATATGATCTCTTGATCCGAAGGAAAACTTTAGGGGAAACGCCTAGGGGAAACCTATGCCGTTTTAGCTGGGGTACTCAGCGCCAGGGGAAAGGAGGACAAGAAATCGGCTGTCTAGGCTTGAATTTGCGAAGATCTGAGCAAGACTCAATTATTGGGAATATGGGTCTCAGATATTTTTTTTGAGGCTAGCTAAACTAAATGGTAAGGACTGAAACTTATCGTCCCAAATATACAGCTCAAAACAAGGTAAACACAATTTTCTTTATCAACCCATTAACCGGACCATATAAAACACCTTTGCCAAAGCTCTGGTGCTTATAACGACTATACCCAAAGAACAGACTGAGAAATTAGCGGTCGCACTTTTGTGTTATGTGTTGATGTAGAATGGCATACCGTAACCTTAAGTTATGGTCGCTATGCTTACCCTTCGGGTGAACATAGTTCTAGATACCACTCTCAGTTGTATTAACTATTGATGTAACCACGGTTCTCTGGAGCTCTGCCTTGTAATTCTTTTATATTTTTTTTCATTTTTAATTCAAGGCTCAAAAAATGTGCCTTTCAGTGATCAGGATTCAGGCTGCCGGATATGTCTGGAGTTGCTAACATCAATATGCAGAATTAGTAAATCAACTTGTTTCAGGGAGAGGCACTTCGATCAGTAGCCACTGTGATGCTTTCTCTTGCCAGACTGTTATTTGAGCCAGCGTCAAGGTTTTGTGTAAAAGGCTGTGGCCTGCTATAAGTGTTCCCAGAGCCAATATCTTTGACGGTATCTAGTCTTCTCGTATCTTCTTTTATTTTTATTTTTTCCTTGTCTGGCAAATTAAGTACAGCATTCCACCTTGAGGGGACTAGTTGTTATGTACATGAATCGTAAAGTACCCTACTTACTCCAGTACAGGTTAGGAACTAACTACAGTGTTATCGCTGAATTATAACAAAAATTTACACCTGATAACTCAGGTAAGCCAAACCTTAAATATCGTGTGCTTCCAAGCTCTCATGCATAATCAGGTTCACGAGGACCCGCTACTGAGTCTCTGTCCAACGATAAAAACCAGTATTGTCAACCACAGATTTCCAGCCTTGTCACTTTGGTAATCGAGAGCTTCAAATGAAACCTTTCAATAGCTCAAATTCACCTCAAGCAACATTTTTACCGATTATGTCACCAGTAATCAATATCAAGAGTCTGTATAAGTATTTTCTATATATTATCATAGCTTATATCTATCGGCTCATAAGTTATGGGGATCACAAATCCTTGTTTCAGCTTATTACCTCTAGCATCAGTCTTCTCTTTGTTTATGATATCAATGAACTCGTCCTCTTCATCGAGTTGCTTCTGATTCAGTTCATCTTCTGGAACAATATCGAACTCATCTTCTCTTTCTTCATAGTTTATGTTCTCTTCAATCTCAACAAAGTCGGGAGCCAATGCGCTCCACTTTTGAGGTACAACAAGACTCCATAGGTAAATTGTGCCACTATCCAGTCCTGTTGCACATATTATGCATTTATTGTAATTCCACTCGATATCAACCAGCTCTTCTTTGGGCCCCTCTAAAATCTTGATCAAAGACCCCATCGAGGTTTCCCAAAGGTAAATGTCATGTGCGGATCCAAAGGCCGAAGCAATGAGATATTCAGATGTTGAGTTGAAAAGTACCGAGTTCCATTGAAGCCGGTTAACAAGATCCTGATATTTGTGCTCTGTTTCTAGCTCCCAAAGGCTTGGGTCTGTGGAGAAGTCAGGTAAAGAGATCTGTCGTATAATTCTATCTGCAGAGTTGATTGCCATCTTTTTACCATTTGAAGAGATCACAAGATTTTTGATACTGGAGTTTGTTATCTTTTCGCTGAACAAAACACTGAAGTCCTGTGTTGATATAATATTGATAGTTCCCTTGTTTGTTCCTGTGAAAATCAGTTGGCCGTTTGGATGAAATACTGTCACCAACACTTTGATATCCTGCAAATTCCTGATAGCACCATTCTTCATCACATACTTTGGTAGATCGTCATACAGGGAAATAACAAACTCATCAGATTTGACTGGGTTGAACTGACAGTTCCATATAGGACAATTGAAGTTATAGCTCTGTGCAATTCGGCTTTCTTTTAAGTCCCAGACAATGCACTTCCAGTCCCTTGAGCATGAGAGTAAAAACCCACCACAATTTGACCAACATAGAGATTGAATTGCTCTGACATGACCTTTGAGATTCCTTATGACATTTTTGGTATCATTGTCGATAATTAAGATGGTACCATTTGATAAACCAGAGGCGAGATAATCACCATGATCATTATACTTCACGTGAACGGAGTGCCCAAAAGATAATGTGTTGGTCAAGCTCTCAGGATACTCTTTGAGTGCAGCAAATGGGTCCAAAAGAGCGAGATTCATTTTTTCGTGCACAATTACCTTGTTAGATAGGTCTTCGAGACTACTGTTTTGACGAGAGGAAAATATTGCTTATAGCACCGCACCATAGCAACCGGTAGATCCACTACTATAAATTATAAAAACGAATTAGACGCAAATATCTGGGAGAACAAATGGAATTGAGTCATATACGCGGGTATGATAAGTAGCTGAGTTTGTAAATATGCAGAAACTTTCTAGTCCGTTAAATCGTGTAAGGGAGCTGGGAGGACCAGGACCCATTTCCTGTCATTCTGATATTCGATTCGTTCTCTTGCTGCTCCTACCGTCTTCTCAAAAAAACAAAAAACCCTAGACGTGTCAGTGTTTGAAAAAACACAAACTTTGCTCAGGTCAACGCGTTTCCACTTAGCTTCACACTAAAAAACAGCAACTCAGCATGAGACCTGCTCTTTTGAACACACTGATTTTCTTCCTGGCTACGGCCAATGCCTTTTATTTCTTCTTGACTGGCGGCGAAAGAAAGTGTTTTTACAAAGAGCTTTCCCAAGGAACCGTGCTAGTTGGGAAATATGATGTCGAAGTTTTCAACCCAAACACTGAAAGCTTCTCCAAAGCTACCCAAAAACAGTTGGGCGTCATTATAGATGTCGAAGTAAGTGATTGCGATTAGTTCTTCCATCAGCATAGCATAACATAGCTAACGAGTCTTTAACTAGGAAGTTTTCGATGATAACCATAGAGTCGTTCATCAAAAAGGTTCCCCAACTGGTGAGTTCACCTTCTCTACTATTGATTCAGGTGATCATCGAATTTGTTTCCAACCGCAGTCTCAAGGGTGGTTGGCTAAAATAAAGACAAAAATCGATTTAGAATTTGAAGTTGGTGATGATGAGACTTTGGACTCCAAAAAGAAAGGTAAAGTTCAATCTTTAACTGAAAGAGTGAAAGGTTTGAACAACAAAATTATGGAAATCAGAAGAGAGCAGAAACTAACTAGAGAAAGAGAAGCTATGTTCAGGGATATGAGTGAAAAGACTAACTCTCGTGTTGTGCGTTGGTCTATTATTCAGCTGCTCGCCTTAGGTGCCACTTGCATTTGGCAAATTAAGCATCTAAGATCATTTTTTGTCAAGCAAAAGATCCTATAAGGGAAGTCACGGTGTACTATTTTGAAACATTTACACTAAGAAAAGTATGTACTACACACATATCTGTCTCAAATTTGTAAATCAGCCATACAAGCTGCAACACGTAGCTAACCGAAACTAATTTAGCCCATGCTTTCCACACTTTTAGGACATGAGCCAAGTAGCGCTTGAACTGAAGTAGGAAGCAGGAATCAGAAACTGCAAGTCTTGGAACATAAAGATAAATTGATCATCAATGCAGAGCCATCAATGCGACTTGGCTCTGGATATCCAAAGTACTCATTCTTATGACGGATTCCATCGAATTGAACTCGCCATCAAGTGCGAATATTAGATCAGATTTAGACAGAAGTACGACCCACCCTCTCTTGAACTGTAATCACAATTATTCTGGCACAAAGCGATGGCGAATTTTCCTCAGTTCAAAACACATCTGCAAAATAGTAATGCCCGCTTTCAGTTCACAATATCAAGACTTGTGAACACTTTCTAAACCAGGCCGTAAGAAGGTTCTCATAACAGGATATGCCCAAGTGTGCTGGGAAAACGGATCTATTTGTTGAAAAATTGTCAGTACGAATCTCCTGGTTTATTCTTGCTTTCGTCTGACTCGCTGACTTTCGCCCTCCGCTCTTTCTGATCAAACCCCTTCTTTTACTGAAGTTGCGGATTATAGACGGCCATGCAAGTGGCCAAGTTCTTAACGATTGTTTCTCATAAAATGTGTACTCGCAACCTATATTTTCTGGCGGCAAGCGCAGATGGGGGTCTTGATAATGTAGGAACTGTGAAGAGTTCACTATCTTATACAAAATTCAAAACAGCTAGCTTATTACACGACTCATTTGATCTGAGCAAGGTTTAATTGGTATCTCGGGTGTCACCTGTCACTTATAATGAAGCTATCCCTGTTATTCAAATCCAACAAGATTGAGCGAAGCCAAGCTAAGCTAACCTAATCTTTGACTACGGCAACAGGTTATCAAATAAAGCAGTAGTTCTTTCCCGCTCAACAATAGAATGCTATGTTCATCATTGTTCCTGGGTAGAATAAGATTGATTTGGTAGTTCGGAATGAAGTTTTAGGTAGAGTTGGAGATATGAACTAGAAAGACCACTCCTCAGGCTAATGTCTTGAGAGCTGCTCTGTGAGGACACTGAAGCACTTTTATCTGAAGTTCAAACAAAAACTAAGTATTTGGCATCAATTTGCTAACACCCTTTCCTAGTTCAAGTCAATACAATATAAAAACCTGTTTGGTATCTGATGAACTGACAATTTGTTTTCCAGCTCGATTTATCTTTGGCCTTTCTTACATAGTATTTATCAATACAAATCCTTGATTCAATGTTCTGAGGACTCTTTCAGAGATCAAGCCACTGTCTTCAACTAGCATGAAAGTACCCTAAATTTCATTGCAAATTACTTCTAACTTCAGCAAGTAATTACTGATAATATAACACAGTCGCTGTCTTGACAATGCATTTTTAGACGTTAAAGACTTTTATTAACTTTTCGTATAAATCTCTAATAGTCCTCTAGTGCATCCTTATATAATTTCTATGGAGCTCATTTTAGAGAAGGAGTCCTTGGTCATATGATTGAAAATGGTTGGGACTTATAACTTTCTTTGTAATATCGTAGGGAAATTGGTTATATCTCAACCAAATCTTATCTTAGTCTCACTTCATTCTTGAATTCTTCAAAGTCAACATTTTTCAGAAAAACCATATCTGTTATAGTATTTTCTAATCTTTTATTGCACTCCTTGTAGCGCACTCTGCCATTCCAATTCGTCTCTTCTTAAGCTTCTTTCATGTTTCTGTGTAATCAATCCAGATTGACGAATGTCTTATACCAGCTTAACCCTGTATGGTTTATCTTTGAATCTGTCGAATTTCAGAGCAATGCTGAGGTAGTCCGAGTAGCGACATTTGTCAAACACATGTAGCAGGGTGCCATCTTTCACTTCACGGAAATAATATTTAAGTCTTTCTTTGCGGTCGAATTAACGGTTACACGCTTTGCGCCAAATGGATTCCATACAGGATTAAAGCTTTCTACATAGGCTCTAAATCAGCTCTATAGTCTAGAGTAGAGTTATAGATATTCTCAAATTGTTTCTCTTTTGTCGAAACCAATGGAATCATCAATATTGTTTGTAGTAGCCGGCCCATAATGATAAGTCTAAACCTAGACTCATCTGAGGAAATACTATAGTGAGAACGGCCCTTTATTGCAAGATTGATAAAATCCTATCTTAGAAATGGTAGTTAGGGCAGGATTTATTTCTAATATTGCTCATGGAATATGTTTTCTCATTGTACCTCCTGAACTCTATAGTGGGAAGAAGCGCAATTCGAACACTACTAAGATGATGCCAACTATCGATTGCTTTATGTTTGATCAGGTACAATGTGACCAGTAACCACTTCAAAATGAGAGCGTGTAGGCTTTGTTTGAGCAATGAAGCACAAATCTGAGGGTAGCTTCAATAATATGAAGAGATAGATCACCCTTCGAAAAAAAAGAACTCTACACAACATCACCTCGAAAGCTTACCTTTTGACAGCATTGCTACAGAATGATTCATGTCGCAATTGAATGATCAAGTTATTGGGAATGTGCTATTTCTTCTTACCTCCTGACTTTATAATCTATCCTCCATTTTACCTACGATTAGTTGCGCTGTTTACTTCCATACCAACGAAGACAAAGTTCTCTTTGGATATATCGAGCGACTAGACTATGAAACCATGAAAAGCTGTGAGGAGGAACGTCAACATCTTAGGTTATTTAATAAAACAAAAGGCATCCTAGAGGCGAGTAACACTGAGAGGCACAGTTTTGAGAGGTTATTTTAACTATGCCGTTTTTGAGCTCTGTGTGTGATGTGAGTTTATGGAGCGGGAGAGGTGTACCAGTTAATGTTATTAGATAGAAAAATATTTGCGTTTTGAGGGGCTTTAGGTCCTTGTTTTATATGGATCTGTATTCAATGAGCACTTTAATTCCAGAACCGAAAAGGAGACATCATCGCTCTCCTGGCTAGCGGACCCATCTCTGATGCGAAGTGAAATTTGGAAGTTGCAGCAGATAGTTGGTCGTTCACTTATACATGTATGCTAATGAAAAGCTAGCTTAGAAGTTGAAATTCTAGCATTACAATCACAAGAGTTGTTAAAGTTTATATTCAAGTAGATTCCAGTTGCATGAATTCGGGATTTGTTGTGGGATCACTTGTCCTTTGAAGTAAGGAATCCTTAGCAGGTGAGATTGGCTTTTTTTGGCTTTCTTACAACCTGACGAGTTGCTAGAAAAATGATTGGGATTCGAAATATAATTGTAATTCTGGTCTGTGTTTTTTGACTCTTCACATTAAGATACAACGATTCTCGACAAACTTTTAATTCAGTGAGACATAAAAAGAGGAAAATCTACATAATGATTTACTGGTATTAGTTCCAGCGCCACAAGACTATGGTTTTACTTTTCCGATAAGCAGGCATGATTTATGTTCTCACATAACCAACAAAATTCATACAAGTTTTCCTTTGAGAGACTCAATGATACCTCCCCTTTTTTTTTTTCTCTTTTTTTGAGATACAGATTCTTATGACTCGAGCTCTATCTCGTGCTCCCTTGGTTCTCTGATTCTTTCTGCCTTGAAAATGCACCAGCATCATTGCTTTATAGCCAGGATATACGTCTTTGAAGCTGCCTTGTAGCCCTATTGAATGTCTAAAGCCCAACTGAAGGAAAAGAAGTTGAGACGGTTCACTTCAAGCCTTAAAAGATTTAGGCCGCTCCTCCATTAGCGACTCATTGAAGCTTGAGCCCAGTTGCATTCAAGGCCTTCGATAGCATGACAACTTCATTTCAGACGTCTAAGGTACCTGAATCTGATATGTATTGCCCTTCCGCTGCCCCCACAGCGGAAGTTTGGATGCTGAAGGCAAAGAGCGCTGTTTGAAATTAACCGCTGAGCTGGTTGACAAGAGCAAGTCTCACTACTAGGTCCTCCAACCTCGATAAATAAGATACAAACTCCAATGCACTTTGAAGAGCTAATTGAAGCTTAAACCTCAGAAGTCTGTGCGAAATAATACGTCGTCGTTATTTCGCTCAGGTTTGTTGAAAGCTTAGAAGGGAAAGAGCGTGAAGAGATTGATATCTATCCCTATTTTTTTAATAGGGTGCCCTTACCAAGCTATCCTCAGTTTTTTAAACTCTCATGAAAAGATTTGGGTGTTTAGCGCCTGTTTAGCGCCTAGGATATACTTCGATAAGCAGAAAGTTGGACCTTTGGATTAATCTACGCGTTGAAAAGTAAGAGCTTTGAGTCCACCGTTTGCAGTTGGGGAATCATTCATTCATAAAAACTCATACAGTGAGTGATTAACTATCACTTCAATCACGAGAAGATAATGAAACATAACCATCAAAACCAGTAGAGATCAAGCATACAATAACGTATAGGTTCAACAAGAATGGAATGTAATTGCAGTCTGTGATTTGGAGCGACCTCCACTGGCAAGAAGGAGCCGGATAGACTGGTTTTTTTTTGAGTTAAAGGACATATTGGTGATCACACTGAGGATCGACTGGCAATTGGAAAAGAATTGACTGTGAAATCATATAGAAGAACTCTAGTAGACAGTTTGGTATGATAGTTAATTGTCTTGATATGACTTTGACTGTCTTGGAAATGGAATGTTGAAGAAACGTAATGGGAGAAAGTTATAAGATGTTCCATGTCAGCTAGAATCCCGCCCAGTATAACCCATCTCTATATGCGTCATTGGAAATTACATTCCCCTTTTCAAGTAGCTCGAGCTTTTGAACTTGCCAATTCATAATTCCTACGCTCTTTTTGAGCCAATTCAACTCTCGTTGATCGTTATAGTTTTTGGAAGGGATCAAGTACAGATTGGTGAACATTATTGGAATGATAGTGCCTGCTAAAAATCCAATGGTACCAGATCTGAATGAAGTATTGGCCAGGGAGAGCATTTTGGATATTTAGAGAAGTATCTGAAGAGTAGAGAGTAAGGTAAGGGACTTGATTATTTTATGCGACTGAGGATACTGATGACCTTTAAATTGTATATATAATTTTCACCTGACCCCTCCTATCCTGGCCTCTTATCACTTAAATCTCCCCATTCGAAAGGAAAGGTTCTCCTTTTGCGCCGGCTTACTGCAAATTACGTCAGTTTGTGCAAGAACTTGGTCATAAAGTGTCACATCTTCCTACGAGAACCTCAACTTATGTTTTACGGAGGTCCGAAAACAATACCCCACATTTTCATGGAAAAACGGTAAGGCCAATATGATCATGTCAAATTCTATTTATCAAGCACTTTCTTGAATCTTCTGTCGTGTGATTGAAAGTTATCGATTCTAGCAACCTGCTACTACATTTGCATTAAAATATTGGGCAAGCACTTGAAATCACGTCATGGAATCATTAATTAGGAAAAAGTGATCTACTGAGAGGCTGTCAAAAAGATTGCCAACAGTGTAGATCAATAACTATGTTGTTGTAATGTATAGAAAAGCTCATTGAATGTTCCGGAATGGGCCATAAAGCTGGAAATATGCGAGCATTGAATACACATTGGTTGTGTGGATCACTTTTTTCTTTTGAAAAATGCGAAAAACCCATTTTTCTTTTCCTGTGGCGGCTCAGATTTAGTCTTTTTGATGGATTCGCCAGAGTTCAGTCTTTTGAGATCCCTGAATCCAGATTGATTTGACTTGGAGGCTTCCAATGGTTCTGAATCCAACAAAGATTTCACCTTATATATGCTTTGACTTGAGCCTCTTCTTGAGTTTGCAAGGGAGTTGCCATTGGATGTACGGGAATGATTTGATCTAGGAACCGGTAAATTATCGAATTTAATTGAAGGACCTAGGTAATCAGTAGGTGAGTTTGCTCTATCTTCAGTTCCGGCCGAGTTTGAATCTGATCTTGAGCGAGGAAAAATATTCAGATTTGATCTTGATCTTGAACCCGAATTCGGGGTGGATACTTGTAATTTGAAGCTCTCTCCATCATTTGGGTTTAGCGAATCAATGAAATGGGATAGTTCTGATAGACTGTCACTGACATGGGGACTATTCATGGTGATTTTTGGAGTTTTATTTGAATCTGTCTCACTTTCCGGACAGACTAACTCTTCTGGAATAAGTTTGTCTGGGATCACGATTGTAGGAACATTCAAATCATTCATGAGATAAAATGGAAGCCTTTTGGGGTTATTTGTTGAGATCAGATAAGTCGTCACAAGACTTGAAATTAAAAACACGTGTGGGTTGTATAATAGTATCGATTTTTGGACTAGATCCTGAACTCTTTCTTCTCTAATCAACTCTAAAGTGAACGAAATCTTCAAATCGATCTTTTTCATACTTTCCAACATTGACATGACGTATAGTGAAAGTCTATTCGACAATTCTTTGATGTCATCAGATCTGAACAGCTCGTCGACTGGATAATTTTCGTATGAAGGAAGTGAATCCAGAGAATCCTCAGATGAAGGAGATGGAGAGGGATTATCGAGCTTGCTTGGATCAATGGAAAACTTTTCTGGTATTTGGCAAGTTATTGTTAGATGATCTCCATCTTTTAAAAAGTTCTTGATGCACCAGTCAATAGCGGTCCAAGTATGAGTTCTTCCGCTAATGTAAAGCATCAGGTCCCTCAAACTTGTTGGATAATTCTCCGGTGTATCGTCAATTTCATTATTTGTAAGAGTATTACTGCCATTGACTTCATTAGGTGCTAGGTTGTTGGATTTGAAATGGTTTTTGATATATTCGGGCATTCCAGTGTGCCTATAAGTAGAAGAAAACGATCTGTAGTTTATCACTGAAGGTCTCAAAGCCTTTTTATTTGCCATTAAAATTTTGTCAACTTGATCCATCTTTTGTTGTTTTTCCTTAGCCGATGATTTTGAATCAATGCTGTTCAAGTTTTGGAAAGGTATGAACTCCTCTGTATCGAACTTCAGATTCTCGAGCTTGACAGAGGACCGATCATATTGTCTGTCCATGGCAAGTAGTTCCTCATCGCTAATACCAACAAGTGACTTCTTTTTATTACGACCACCACGGTGTGGCAAAGCATCCGCACGGACATAGCGTGGGATGGGAACATTATCGTTGGTACCGTTGTGATCTCGATTTCCTTCAGACTCGCTCAAACACTGTAGGTAAGACTGATTGTTTTTCAATATGGAGTGCTTTGGGGCAGGTGGCAATTTAGGAATCTTTCTGCGCTTGCCCTCGTGGCCCCATGAGTTGTCCGCATGATGCAGATAAGATGAAAAGGCTTTTTCCACGTCTGTATGAGATGCGATATCAAAACCAAAGCTCAAGTCTAGCTGTGCTCTCTTTGGGGCGGCAGACATGTACTGCGGTGGGATATGAGGAGGGTCATCGACATCGTGTTTGGTGTGAGGAGCGAGCGAGTCAAACGAGACTCTCCGCTGGTATGTCGTCATCTGTATTCGCAGTCTGGTGGTTTGGGTTGATGGGGATGTCGTTGTTGTTGTGAGTTGTTGTTCTTGTTGCTGTTGATGTTGCGGAGCTAATTTGTAGCTGAAAAATTCAGTAGTAAATTGAAATTACAGGGTCCTCGTCTTCTGCTAGGGTGGACTGATCACAGCGGCTAATTCAGAAATATGGTATAAATAAAGGCTTATCCTAGTCGTTTCTTCAATATACGACGAAAGAGATAACCTTCTTCTGGTATATTGGTGAGTTCAAAAGAGAAGAATGTTGCTGACTTTATTTATTTGCCCTTTGAAGTTTCAGATCATACTCAGCCATGTGCCAAGTCGTTTTTCCTCAAATTGATTTCTCAATATTTCTGGGCACCACTACTACTGCAGCTAATTTTGCCTTCTGCTACTGATAATTACTGAGCGCTTTCGATTTTGCCAGTGAAGGCGCAATATCAAAGGGGGTTTTGGGATGGAGCCCAAGCCTTTTGCTAACAATTCACCGAGCACTTTTCTCTCATACGATCGCAGTGATTGGCACGATCGGCCTTTTTGACGTCCCATATTGGCGTATGCCCCACGAAAAAGGTGTCATCCCTCGGAGTCTCGGACTTTAGAGGGGTATCTGCGGAGCCGACTACAAACGTCACAATGATCTTTAGTAAAAATACCCAATTCGTTTATATGTATATACCCAATTCTTCATATGCACAAAACCCATGTAACCGTCTCAATCTTCATCCACCAAGTACTCCTTCTTGACCACATGCCATTCGTTATTCTTCCTGTTGATCCGAGAAACAATAGCGTCGTAGACCTTGTTCGTCAACAAATCGATATCAAGACTTTTGTTTCTGTTGACCTTGACAACAACCCTTGCTGGTGACGAAGTATCACCCTCTTTTCCATTATTATTCAACTTGTAGTCATTGTTCGCCATTTTATATATCAACTCGTCAATTCTCAATAGCTGATTGTATTCCTCAATCTCTTCATCTAGTTCTAGGAATTTCAAAATGAAATATATATCTTCAATCAAACGACTTATACCATTACAATACAATCGAAGCTCGAATTTACTCAGCTCCCAAACTTGCTGGTCCTTTTTCAAGCTTAAATCAAAATTTAATACTTTACAATTCTGATCCTCGAGCTTATATGGCAAGTCAAATATCAACAACACCTGAGAAATCTGGTATAAAAATCTAACAATTCTTTCCATACTCGCGTTTAATGTCTCGAAATTGAATTCCACTAGATTATAGCTTGATATTATGGGTAGAAAAGACATCATGAAAACATTTTGATTAGTTCCACTTATTTTCCTCTTCTTGATGATATAGAGACCGATCAGTTCTTGATAAAGAAGTGACTTGGAATTATTTATCTGCTTTGAAATATTGGTATTGTCTTGCTGCTTCAATGATTTTTCTTTGTTAATCCTCGCCGCTATTTCTTGAAACTGTTTTCTCTTCTTATCGACGTTTTTGGTTTCTTCAAACCTCGATCTCCTCAGTTGTAGGTTGTTTCTCAAATCTGAAAGCTTCTCTCGATTCACTTGAGTCCTTGTCTTCATGTTGTTAATCTCCTTTTGTATTTTATTATTCTTTCTTTTAATGATCATAGTATCAATGGTTGATAGTTGTGATGATAATGCACTTATTGATTCAATGTTGATATTGTTCAGTTTTGAGGCCAGCTTCTTCTTACCGTCCAAATTTTTCATATCTGAGACTACCGTTCTTCTGATGCATCTTCCCAACACTTCATTCACCAAATCTTTCGAATCATTCATCTCTTTCAGCACGCCCAAGTATTGCAATTTTGGCTTCAATGTCTCAAAATTGACACATGATGGGCAGAATAATGGGTTTGTATTAGATTGTGGCAGGTTACAAATACCACACCGAGTCATATTCGGTCAGATACCGGCATTCAACTTGGGAAGGCATCATGCTTTAAAGATGGAGATGACGTTTCCAACTATACTAGAATTTTGAAGGCAAATCGCGGGCTCAGAGACCTTTCCGCATGAGGAAAATGCACCGATTATCGATTACAATTACAATAAAGAATAAAGACAACTTGAAACAATTTATTAAAATGTAAAAGGTCTAGCTTTGAATATGTTATTGAATGAATGAAAAATGCAGTCATATGAGGTCATAAGATCATGTAGTAGTAGAAATATGATGAATTCAGAAGAACGATAATGCCGTAAAATCTTAAAATCAGAGAGTACGATTTAATCAACTTCGTTATGCAAGTTCGAAGGTTGGTAGACTTGAGTACTGTTCATCTTATTTGGGTGAAGTCCATACAAGTTGTTGAGAAGGTTGCTACTGAATCCCATGTTTGGCGTACTGAATCCCGGTTGTAATGTAGATCTCGGTTTCTCTGAACTCTCTAAAATTGTTGATGAAGAAGGAGACTTCGAATTTGATAGATTAGCATTGGAGCTTGTATTGTTTTTCAAGATCTTCTTCTGCTTTACCTGATAAGTTGACAATTCCTCCTCGAGATGCTTGGCTTCATCAAATGCTTGTAATAAATAAGGTAACTCTTCGGAGATGGTAGTGTTGTGATGGGACTTGAATGTGTTCAAAGATGATGTTGTGGAGCTCATTGAGTTTTTTCTAGACAATCTAGGACGATGGTGATGAGGTTGCTGCTTGAGGTATTTTGACATTGTGTAGGATTGTTCATCATCGGAATCATCCAACAGCGTAGAATTTGGAGTGTTGGAATCTACCGAGGAAAATTCCATGGAATTAGAAAGAAGGAACTGTTCCTCTTCTTCCCTTTCTCTTTCCCACTCATTAAATTCTTCATTAACAAAAAAATTCATTTTGACAGATTCGTACATTTTTTCAACGTCATTCAGGATCCCGAGACATTCCTGGATTTGTTCAGAGTCCTTGTCGATAACAGCTTTATCCAATTGGTCAATCAACACAGAGACAAATTCTTTGTAAGATCTTAGAGTTGATTGGAAATCTGTATTATCAGGTACGATGGGATTTTCGTCTTCATCAATCATTTCCATTATTTGAGTCAATTCGTAACTGATTATCAGGAGCTTGGATTTTGTGTAATAGACTGACAAAGACTCAACCAACTCATTTTTAGTATTCAAGGTCTTGAAATAAATCTTGAGCAACAAGCAGCCAGGATCTGAGATATATTCTTGAATAGTTAGACCACTAATAAACTTGATGGTGAAGGAGATCTTGTGATCTAAACCGTTGATTTCCTCATCGATTTCATTACAACGGTCCATAACCTTCTTGGCAATGTTAATATCAAATTCTCTGTTGCTTCCAGTTTGGTTAGAAGTATCTTGATTGAAAAAATTAAGATTGATGGAAGTTTTCAAAGCCATAAACTCCCAAGAATTCACCTTATACTGCAAATCCAGTAGTTTTCGGTAAATCTTAAGAGATGAAGAACATTGCTTTGTGATATTTGTGTGATAGCTGGAGAACTTTTGTGTAAGGTCCTGGATGGATTTTGGGTTATCCACAAGTGACAGCACAGGATCAACGTATTGTAAATCCATTTGTTTTTGCTAGCGCGATGAGACAAAGAGTAGGGTGGGGATAATCTAGGAAGAAAGTGAAATAAAGAGAGAAGAGGTTGTTGAGGTTGATGATGCAAATGATAGTAGTGAGATGTGTTGTGGAGACAGGATGATGAAATAAGCAGGAATATCGAGGTGCGGTGGAGGGGCAATTATGGAAATGTAGGGAGATCTGAGATTTGGCTACGATCGCATGTTTTTATTTTGCCTATTTCGCGGTTTTTTTTTTTTTGCTTTGTTTGAAATTGTGCGGCCACTTTCTTGTAGAAAATAGAATATAGAGTAGAGAAGAATTTGGGATTTTTATTTGTCGGAATTTCGGCGTATATTCCGAACCTGTTACTGGAATGGTGCAAGGAGTAAGAGTACTACATATGTACATACATATAACTCTTACTATATTCTTTTAACGCTGCCAAAATGAGTCTAGTGCCCTATTACAATTTCTGAATTTGGGCTCAGTCAAAATGATTGTGATCTTTCGAGCACGTCAATGAGTGAATTCTTTGTAGTAAAGAGAGTATGATAACCTATATGTGTAATTGAAATAAAATTCCTGCTCCCTATGCCTAAAGTAGTCCCTTTTCCACTTCTATCTTGATTTTGATTCGCTGATGCCACTCATTAAGTGTCTCTCCTTCAAGTTGAACAGCAACAATAATGATGCTCATATTATCAAACCCGACCCCTGTCACCTGATCAGCTAGCGTTAGCGTATGCTCCAGCAGTTTAGAGGTAATCTCGTCAAGTCTCAAGCCTAAAACTAGATGACGTCTGATGTAATTTATAAGGTCCTGATTTCGGAAGACGTCCCATATCCCATCACATGCCAAGATGATAAACTCATCCTCAATTGTTATCTGATGACATATGCATTCAGGCTCCACAGTGACCTGCGTCTCTTCACTTACAAGTCTCTTGACAGAGCCGCCACTATATCCACTGAAATTGCTGTTTCCTCCATTATTTCTTTGATTTGTCTCATCATTTATCTTCTTGTCGTTGCCATTATCATCGTTATCATTAGTTGTGTCGTCAATATCATCACTTTCCATATCTGACTTCTCTTTATAATAGTTTGAGGGCTGAAATTGTCTAAGCTTGAATCCAAAATCACCAAAAGCCCTCGAAAGAGCCAATACCCCACCGACTCTATTGAAGCTAACTGTACCACCAGCGTCATTGATTCTAATCAGCTCACCAATATTGTTTGGTTTGTGATCGAAGGAAAGATTCTTTGAGCTTCCATCTATTGATGCAATTAGACGTGAATCACCCGTATTGATTGAATACAGTTCCTTATTATCGACTAAGACACCCAATATAGCCGTGGATCCACTTTGTGAGTTTCTATCTCTTTGAAGTTTTCTGTATAACTCATAGTCCGCCTTGAGGAACGCATTTTTGATCTTATTGATTATCAGTCCTTGTCTACTCTTAAATCTCTTGGGTTGATGCTCCGAACTGTTGGAAAGCTCTTCAATAAGAAAGTGTGTCAAATGCTCGCTCAAATAAGTCGATGACTGAGCCCCTCCGTGGCCATCAAATATGCAAAATATCTTCAGGTCCATCTCCACCATTTTATCATCCACGTCCTTGAGATTTATCTTCTCAAACAGTACAGAATGTGCATCTTCTTGTGTCATTCTATAGCCTTGCATCGAGCCAAGACAGTACGAAAACTTGTCTAACTCCTTATACTGGATCACTTTATCCGTCAGAGGTTGTGATAAGAACTGACCCATAGTCGGCTTGTCGAAATTTGGTTATATGGGCAGACAGAATCTGAGAAAGTTGGTAGAATGGAATATATAATGGTGGTGATGTGATTGTCAACGGGCGATCAAAGTCAAACCGTTTGATCTTGCTTGATATCAGCGATTTTCGAGCCCCCATTTCTCAGTACTACTGCTCTTTTCTCCAAACTTTTCCCAACAAACATATTCGCGTGTCACGCGGAAATTTGCCTAATACGGAGAGACTATCAACAATAGGAAGGAGGAAGGGGTGGAACGGTGGAACTGAACGGTGGAACTGAACACCAGTCGATTTGATAGTTGTTGCTTTTATAAGTTTCGACTCGCCTCTATCGCTACCTTTAGGATTCACTATTAAGTTGGCCCTTGGAATATCCTTTTTGTGCTGTTTTTCTGGCCTGAGCTTTGATCGTGTGCATATACATTGATACGGGTTCTCTCACCTATAGGATCTTGGGCTGAAATTGGCAGTTGGACATGTACCATGTACCTAAGCTCAGGTGGCTCTATTCTGGTATTTTGACTTTCCACGATAAGAGTTGGAAAGTCTATGATGCAATATATGAACAGATGGAAACATGCACACACTCCTGAATTGAAATTAGTACACTCACATCAGTCAAACCACCAAACATACAACGAAGTGAGGAACAGCGCTACTCATAACTTGCTGACGGCAGCAAACCTATGATTATTGGTGCAGTGCTACGGGGGCCCAGAACAATAGTCAAAATCTTAAACTTTGAGAACACGACACATACAGCAGGTCCCGCATTAATGATGCCAGCTCACAAGATTGAGTGTTGGTTTACAACTCACTGCTCACTGCTCATCTAGTTTGTTCGCATTGGAACCGGACAAGTGCTATCCAATCAACTTGTGTCTCAGCTCCTTCATCTCCACCTCATGCTCGTTCTTAATTTAGACCAGGAACGCCCGCGCCTCGTATATAATAATCGCACACATTACGTATGACGTCTTCCATAATTCTTCTTCCTCCGCTAGGGACTAGGGACTGCTAGCACTAAAGAGCTCGAAACGAATACAAACACAAGATAGATAGAAAGGGCAAATACTCGTAAGCATATTAATCCCAAAAAATAAACTCTGATCCAGTGCTCGTTTCAAGCAATCCCCGCCAAAATTGGCTCTATTCCATCCTACTTATTCGTTGAAGCTTTTTTACCAAAGTAGCATACGCCAAGCGACAGATCATGACTTTTAGCTTATATTTGTGAAATCACTCTCGAAAGTTTCAACTTTGAAGCTTATTTGCCAGCTCTGAAATACAAAGCAACAGCAAAAGAGCATAGTTGTAGATCTAGAGTCTTTAGGCTCCTCCAGCATAGCATTTGATAGGATGTTGTAGCCTAGCGCTCTATCACAGAGATGCTCCCTAAATGTAGGCCCGCTCTGACCGCCTGTGGCCCAACCAATCCTCCCGCGAAAAAGCGCTGGAGTAGGCAGGGGGAAATAAAGAAAAAAAAAGCCCAAAAAACAAAAAAACCAGCAAATTTGTTTCTTGCCACAACAGCACATCTCTCGTCTATTTCATCACCACAATCCCCAACCCACAAATCCGGCTCATCTGCTCTGGCTTTTGCTCCTGACATTGCCCATCCTGGCTCCCGTACTCACACTGATCAATCACTTCCTATTGCACGTTTCCATATAGTCGCTCTTTGTTGTTTCTCGTCTATCAACTTCACATCCCCTTGATAGCTAATTTATCGTCTCTTCGAAGAAGGTAGAGATTGAACAGTTGCAATTCCTGAATCAGGTGTTTTTATGTCCAATTGCAAATAGCTGAATTGACCGTATAACACAGATCAATCGCACGCCGCTACCTTTCCGTCATCTCTACATCTTTATTTTGCCTTGTCTCCCTGTGATCACAAGCTGCCAACTGATCAAATAGTATCGACAAGATAAGAAAAAAGACTGACAACAGAAATACCCTTCTTATCCACAATGTCAAATGGTAACAATAGAGGATTCAATCCTCAACAGCCTTCTTTTACCACCACAACTGGTGGGAAACATCCAAAGCAAATTCACATTGCTCATAGAAGATCTCCAAGTGAACTTACAAACTTAATGATGGAACAAATTGCTTTGCAACGTCAGTTGGAGATTGTCCAAGCTCAACAGCAGCAAATTTTATCCCAGCAAGGTGGTGGGAACAATGCTGGTGGTCATCAATATCAGTTGTCTGGGAATTTTGGAGGTGGGACTTCCGGAACTTCGGGTCTACAACCTCCAGTATCATATCATAGAAGAACAAGCTCAAACACTCATAAAAGAAGTCAATCATCTGTTACTGGAGCAATGGGCTCATTCTCTTTGCAAAACAACTTAGCCCCTCCTCCAAAGTTGGGTGGCAACAATTCAGATGCCTCTCTAGGATCATCTCCATCATTGGGTCACAATAGAAGACACTCTCTAGGATTGAATGAGGCAAAGAGAGCTGCTGCTCAGGTTCAAGCCCAAAGAGCAGGCAAAGAAGTACCACCCCAAGCTGCTACTCCACCACAGATTACAACTACTAGCGCTGAAGGCGATAACGACTCTAGCTCTATGCCTCCACCTTCAGGCTTCAAATTCCCATCTACGTCTGTGGATCCTCCTTCACAACCAGCGCAGCCATTACGTTATCAACAAGGTCATGGTCGCTCAAGATCTATGGCACCACAATCTCCACAAAGGTCATTTCAATTTCCCCCAAAATCTCCTCACCAGGAACCCTCACAAAGCTATCATGAACGTCGTCAGTCAGGACATTATAGATCAAATAGCCGCAATAATAACTTGGATGCAATGAATCAAAATTGGAGACAAAGACAACCTTCTCCCCAGAGACAAGGCCAATACGAAAACAACTTGGATTTGTTAGCTCCTCCAAATGCTCCTCAATTCAACTCCTCTCCAGGCTTCACCCCTTCTCATAGACCAAGAGGATCTCATGGTGGTAATTCTATTTCTTCAATGAGCGCATTTCAGTTAGCTGGTCAACAGCAAAATACTGGCGGGAGAAAGTCTTTGTTCGCTCCTTACCTACCACAGTCTTCTATCCCAGAACTAGTTGCTGATGGTCGTTTGGTGGTTGGTACTTTAAGGGTCAACAAGAAGAATAGATCAGATGCTTATGTTTCCACCGATGGATTATTAGATGCGGATATCTTCATTTGTGGTTCAAAAGACCGTAATAGAGCCTTGGAAGGCGATTTAGTTGCTGTTGAATTATTATCCGTCGATGAAGTTTGGTCAAGTAAACGTGAAAAGGAGCAGAAAAAAAGAAGAAAAGATCACAATGCGCCAGATGTCATTATTGATGATGTCCATAATGATGCCTCCACTAGATCCACTTTAACAAGCTCGCCTGGCTCATCAAATTCTGCTGGTACAGCTACTACTGTTTCTTCATCGGGTACTGATGCTACCAGTACCTTTGATTCTTCCAGTGAAGCAATCACAAAGTCTGGATCTTTGCAAAGAAAGGGCTCTTTGAAACAACGTCCAACTTTGAAGAAGAATGATGATGTTGAGGTCGAGGGTCAATCTTTATTGTTAGTTGAAGAGGAAGAAATCAATGATGAATATAAACCATTATATGCCGGCCATGTTGTCGCTGTTATCGATCGTATTCCAGGTCAATTATTTGCTGGTACTTTAGGTTTACTAAGACCATCTCAGCAAGCAAAGGAAAATCAAAACCAGGGTAGTGGTTATCATCATCCTCCTCGTCCAAAGATTGTTTGGTTCAAGCCAACTGATAAGAAAGTTCCATTGATTGCCATTCCAACCGAGCAGGCGCCAAAAGACTTCGTTGAAAATGTTGACAAGTATCTAGATAAACTATTTGTTGCTTCCATCAAACGTTGGCCAATTACTTCTTTGCACCCTTTCGGTACTTTGATCTCGGAATTGGGTCCTATGAATGATTCAAGAACAGAAGTTGATGCGATCTTGAGAGATAATAACTTTCTATGTGAGGAATACTTGAATGACCAAGGTGTTGAGCGTGAAGATTATGAGTTGAGCTCGGTTGACATGGAGAGTGAGCTTGCCTCAAGAAAAAACTTCTCAAGTGAGTATGTTTTAGCTATCAGTGAAACTGGGTTTACCAGTGATCATGCAGTTCACGTCAAGAGAATTTCTAATGAGAAGATTGAACTCGGTGTTCATATTTCAGATGTTACTGCTTATATCAAGGAAGGGTCTCTTTTGGATAAAAATGCTAGAAAAAGAAGTAGTTCTGTGTTTTTGGCTCAAAAAACTGTTCATTTACTACCTAGAGTTGTCAATGAGCTACTCAGCTTCAATAAAAATGAAAAAAAGTTGAGTATGTCAGTCGTTTTCGAAATTGATACCACAAAATTCGAAGTTGATAACGTTTGGATTGGTGAGAGTTACATTCAACCAAAGATTAGATTGACTTATGACCAAATTGACTCAATTCTGAATTCGGAGGAGGATCAGGAAATTTCATCAGCATCTAAAGATTACATCAAGACAATCTCTTTGATTTCTAGGGAGTTTCGCCGTCAAAGACTGGAAAACCCAAAGCTGGGTAATGAAGTCAATCTCACTTTACTGGATCAAGTTGATGATGAAAAAACGCGTTTACACTTGAATCTGTTCAAATCCAGCTTAAGCTCGTTTATCCTGAATGAAATTTTAATCAAGGTTAATAGTACAGTTGCTCAAAGAAACTACGCTATCCTAGGAGATTCGGCATTCTTGAGAAAACATCCAATACCAACTTTGCAAAAGTTGGAAACTTTCAAGAGAAAAGTCACTGATTTGAACATTCAAGTCGATACTAGCTCTCCATCAAGCTTAATCAATTCGATCCTGTCTATTGAAGATCCAATAAAGAGACAAAGTGTGGAAATTTTGCTCTACAAGGCTTTGACCAGGTCGAAATACTTTGTTGCTGGTAAAGTTGACCCTGAAAGTTATGGTGCATTTTACTTTAACATTCCCCTATATACCCATTTCACTTCTCCCTTAAGAAGATATGCTGATTTTATTGCTCATAGACAGCTGAAACTCACACTGAAGAAGAATGATACAGAGGGAGAAAATTTGGAAATTCCGGAACCAACCACAGAGGAATTGGAATCTTTGAAGATGACTGCTGAATATTGTAATTTCAAGAAGGATTGTGCAAAGGCATCTCAAGATCAGTCTGTTCATTTGTTGTTGTCTCAAACAATCAATGAAATGAGTAAAAGGACTGGTCAGCTGTTAGTTGTTGGAACCGTTTTACAAGTGTATGAAAGTGCATTTGACGTTTATATTCCAGAGTTTGGTATTGAAAAAAGAGTACATGGCGATCAATTACCATTGAAAAAGGCTGAATTTGATAAAAAGAATGGATTATTAGAGTTGTACTGGGAGAAGGGGATTGACACTGCAACTTATATTCCTGATGATGAACGTGAACCATTGAGCTACAGGAATTCTATCAAGAACAAATTCAAAACTGCCTCGAATGATATTGCAAGAGTATTGAAGAGCTCCAAGGAAGACATGATTCCAAGTAAAGTACACGAAGCTTTTGAGAAGCTGAACTTAACGCCACCATCAATTGCTATCCCATCACAATCTCCAACTGAGGGGCAATTTGCAGCCTCTCAATCTGTTCCATCAACTCCAGTTGATGCCATTTCCAGACCAGGGAATGATCGTACCTCATCAACTTCCAAAATCGATGACAAGGTGCTACAAAAGAAGAGTGACTTAGATGAGTATCTGAAAGGATTAAAATTGAGAGTTGAAGGTGGTGATTACATTCAAGAGATTCGTGAACTGGAGCAAGTTCCGGTTTTATTGAGAGCAGAAATTGGTATGGCGCTGCCATGTCTGACAGTGCATGCATTGAATCCGTTCACTAATTTTGAGTAATTTTTACATAGGCGAATAGCCTACATTTAATGAATATTTGGTTTTTGTTCGACATTGAGTTGGCTATGTAGCTTTATTCCTTTTAATGGAACACTGCGAACGTGGTTTCAAATGTTATTCAGTATGATAACTTGAGCTCAAAATTTGGTAAAGGGTGTAGATATTAAGTGAGCTATTGAATGAGTGAAAAGTGAAACATTCAACTGTATACTGAACTATCACCAAAGATTCAACCATCAAAGCGTTATCAAGAGCTATTCTTTAAATTCTGTCACGAGCCCGGAGTGGGTAATGTCCGGGTGAATTCGCTTTAAAGATAAGTGCGAGAAATCGACAAAACAGCCATCCTCGATAGCTCGGGAACAATTAACAAAAAGCTGATAAAGTAGCGCAACCACCATTGTGAAAAGGGTCAATTACTCATTAAATACTCTTCACAACTTTCATTCGACAGATAAGCTTTTGATAAGTTCAACTCTGTGATTTTCGTGTGGGTTTTGGCTTAGTTTTAGTGATAAATTTATCCTGGAATTGCTTTCCCTCTTTTTGAAATAGTGAAGAATGAGTCTCTCTGATAAAGAATTGTTCGAATTGAACAAGAAGGCTGTCACCGAAGGCTTCAAGGTCAAGCCACGCTTGAATTATAACACTGTTGGGGGTGTCAACGGTCCCTTAGTGATTTTGGAGAATGTCAAATTTCCTAGATATAACGAAATTGTCAACTTGACATTACCAGACGGGTCGGTCAGAGCTGGTCAGGTTTTGGAGGTACGTGGTGATCGTGCTGTGGTTCAGGTGTTTGAAGGTACTTCTGGTATCGATGTGAAGAAGACTAGAGTGGAGTTCACTGGTGAAAACCTGAAAATCCCAGTTTCTGAAGATACTTTAGGTCGTATCTTTGATGGTTCTGGTAGACCAATTGATAACGGTCCAAAAGTGTTTGCTGAAGATTACTTGGATATCAATGGCTCTCCAATCAATCCATTCGCTAGAATTTATCCAGAAGAAATGATTTCCACTGGTATTTCTGCCATTGACACTATGAATTCTATTGCTAGAGGTCAAAAAATTCCAATCTTTTCAGCATCAGGTTTACCACATAATGAAATTGCTGCTCAAATCTGTAGACAAGCAGGTTTGGTTAGACCAACCAAGGATGTCCATGATGGGCATGAAGAAAATTTCTCAATTGTTTTCGCTGCTATGGGTGTTAATTTAGAAACCTCGAGATTCTTCAAACAAGATTTCGAAGAGAATGGGTCTCTAGAAAGAACTTCTTTGTTCTTGAATTTGGCCAATGATCCAACAATTGAAAGAATCATTACTCCTAGATTGGCATTGACCACCGCTGAATATTTGGCTTATCAAACAGAGCGTCATGTTTTGACCATTTTGACTGATATGTCTTCTTATGCTGATGCTTTGAGAGAAGTTTCTGCGGCCAGAGAAGAGGTCCCAGGTAGAAGAGGTTATCCAGGTTATATGTATACCGATTTGTCTACCATTTACGAAAGAGCTGGTCGTGTTGAAGGTAGAAATGGTTCTATTACTCAAATTCCAATCTTGACCATGCCTAACGATGATATCACCCATCCAATTCCAGATTTGACTGGTTATATTACCGAAGGTCAAATTTCTGTTGATAGACAATTGTCTAACAGAGGTATTTATCCACCAATCAATGTGTTGCCATCATTATCGAGATTAATGAAGTCTGCTATTGGTGAAGGGATGACCAGAAAAGATCATGGTGATGTGTCCAACCAGCTGTACGCTAAGTATGCTATCGGTAGAGATGCTGCAGCTATGAAGGCTGTTGTTGGTGAAGAAGCTTTGTCTACTGAAGACAAGCTGTCATTGGAATTCTTGGAGAAGTTTGAAAAGACCTTCATCTCTCAAGGTGCCTATGAAAACAGAAGTGTTTTCGAAAGTTTGGACCAAGCCTGGTCGTTATTAAGAATCTATCCAAAGGAGATGTTGAACAGAATTTCTCCAAAGATTTTGAACGAGTTCTACGACCGTAGAAATGAAGAAGGTAAACAAGATGAAGCGGAGGTGCAAAGAACCGAAGAGAACTTGATTGATGCTTGAGGTGTCCAAGTTGACGTATATTATTGTATTGAGAAATAAAATAGAATTGTGTTGGTAACTGTAGAGGACCTTAACTAAATCCATTTCTCCTCCACTGACACTGGTAACTGTCAACTACCAACTACTACTACTACCTTCCAACCCACAGCTAAGTAGTATATAATGAGCTACGATTACGTCAACACTCGAGATTTACAAGAATGTGTCAACCGTCGGTTGTGGCACACACTAGAAAATTCCCTAAAGGAAAAGGCCGAGCTCATCTCATAAAAAAAAAACACCGGCTTTAAACGAAAGGTAAACCATAATAAATAAATAAGAATAGTCAAGGGTTCAATCGTGTGGTTTGCTATCGTCTCCGCTTTGAATCTATATAAAAAGCAGCTAGGCAGCCAATAAACTATACTCTCACACTCATTTCTTGCAACAGCTTGCCACTAAAATGTCCAAGGAGAAGGATCTGAAGATGGTAAATGATGACCACCCAGTGAAGCTGGTGCTACTAGGGGCCCCTGGAGTGGGGAAGTCTACATTTGCTAACAAACTTCACACTAGGTTTTTCAGGGAGACTTACTATCCTACACACAAGTCCACAGTGCTGATGTTTCCCTTCACTCCCAAAACAAAGAAGACTAGAGCGATCTTAGACGAATATGGAGGTCTCGAGGCCAAGAAGCTCATCACTGAGAAACACGATATCCTAATCTCTCCAACTATTTTCCAATCCTACAATGCCAAAACTCCTTCAGACGTACGAAAGAGAAGGAACTCTGCTTCTGGTGGGAAATTGATCAAGAATTCATTGTACGCATACAAATATCCAGATCTAAATCCAAATGAATATACTGAACCACAAATTTCCCCTATTCAAATTGAGCTCATTGACACACCTCCTTTCAAATCTGATCTTGTTGTTCCCTTCTTGGAAGTGTCTCTTTATCGGAACTTGGACAAGGAGGATCTTTACAATTTAGCCAATGAACCAAGAAGACCAGTATCCACAAATCCTTTACTCGTGGCTTCAGGTGCTAGTGAACTAGATGGGAAGGTCAATGGGTATATCTTCATGTATTCAGCAGTTCCAAGTTTGAACCCTCCTTCTTATGATGAAATCTTACAATCCTCTTCCTCAAATGGAAGCACAAATGTACCAGATACTAAACCTGATGAGTTGGTGATTAACACGGTCAAGAGCAATACTCATGAGGATTCCTTGACAGTTTTGGAAGTGATCAGAGGTGCTATCTTTGATGCTTGGAGGGAGTATAGAAATTATCAAAAGAAATGGAAGAAGGGTTCAGAAGGTGATGTTTATTCCCTTGTTTATGGAATCAAACAATTGTGGAAGATGAAGAGTTTTGAAGACGAACAAAGAAAAATTGCTGAATTAAGAAAGATTTCTACTCATTTAGATGCTTTGGATATGGATCCAAGTAATCCTGAAGCACCCCCTCCTATAATAATTGTTTGTACACATGGGAATCATGAAGGTCGATCCCCAAATCTAATTGAACAGGGGAAAATGCTTGCAAATGTTTGGAATTCTAGTTTCATTTTGTTGGATAGCTCATCTGATGAAAATGTTGATGAAACTCTGGCCCTATTGATTAGAGAAATTGTGGAAAGAGAAAAACTTCAAAAAAGAAAGAAATTCAGAGTTTGAATGACACTATAAATATTTATGACTATTATGACTTATTTAATATTAAGGATTTGATGTTCAGTGACAAGGTTTTTTGCTTTTCGTATTTGATTGATATTGATCAGTTGTCTTATCAGTGTAAAGGTTTAAACACCACTCTCAACATCATTGGACAAATAGGACCAGCAGGAGTCAATTTCTCTTCCCAGTTTGGATCCATACTTATTTCAAAACTTTTCAACACCTTATCAACAAACACTTTTGACTCAAATAGGGCAAATCTTTCACCTAAACAGGCTCGCTTCCCGCCATGGAATGAAGGTAATGTTGCATTAGCCTTTGCGTGCTTATATGTCTTCATAATGGTATCTATATCTTCCCCCCAACGATTTGGATTGAAATTATCGCCATCAACATAAGAATAAGACGAGTGTGTTGTGGCATAGTTGTTGTAACCCAAATAAGCACCTTTAGGAATATGGATATTGGATCCCAAGATTGTGTCTTTTGTGGCACATCTGTTGATTATTTGGCCCAATGGTGGTAAGAATCTTAATGTTTCAAAGATAAAAGAGTTCAATAGTGGTGATGAGTCTAGGTCATTTGTAGAATTGAGCTCTTTTCTCAGATTGGATTGGATATCAGGGTGTTTTGCCAACAAATATAACAAAGAGGTGAACAATAATTGAGGATTCTCATGTCCAGCAACTAATATGATGACCAAATTATCAATAAACTGCTTTTCGGTGATTTTCTTCTCTTTCAAAGCATTGTACAACTGATACGCAGCTGATTCTTTGTTAACATCACCCCTTTTTTGAGCCTGTATGACTTGATCGCTATAATACTTTCTGAATTTGGCAACTTCTTTTCTCGCCTCGGTACGGGATTCTATTGGTAATTTATCCAGAATAGGGAAGTTCATATAAAAAGGCTTGAAAATCTGTGATTTGACTTTCTTCAAATTGGTATGAAGCTCACTATTTGGAGTGTCCAAAGTCTTGAAATCGACACCCAGCATCGATTGACTGATATTTGCCAGCACTAACCTTTGCAAAAAATCACCAACAGGTAAGCTTTTGGAATTAGCACCATCCAAGGCTTTCGATATGAGAGAAATGAACTTATCAGTGTTTTGAAAAACATGGGAGTTAACAGGAAATTGAATTGAATTTTGGACAACACCTCTGTATAATTTCCAGTATATCCCATGAGCACTAATTATATTGTCACCAGTATAATCACTCAAGACAGCGTACGGAATCTTTTTATGATTACCAGATTTAGCAAACACATCTTCATCTTTCATCATCTGCTGTAGCAAGTCAGGTCTAACCACCAGGATATTCCATCTATTTGCGAAATAAATCTTCACAGCTCCATATTTTTCTAGTTTAACCCTTAAAAACTTCTCATAAATATCCTTTTGATCCATTTTGGTGAAAAGGGATAGAAAGCATACATAAAAGGGTACGGTTGGTATATTGCGTGGGAAATTCCATGGTGGTATAATCACGAAGGTTATGAAGTAGATGATTATGAGTAGAAGGAAGTACAGAGTGAAATTTAGTAGTTCCATTGTTGGGTCAAGGTGACTTAAAAAAAGAAAGGGGAATTGAAGGCTACACCACTCCATCCAATGGAATCAAGGACATTTCTGGACTTATAAATCCATCTAGAGAGAATAGATGTGAGAATATATAAGGTTTCCTAAACAATTTGCTCTAAAAAATCAGTCGAGAGGTTTTTAACTTTTTTAAAAATATGTTATCATAAGGCACATTCAGTATGTTGTCTGAAGGTTTTTTATTCTTATAAGTAAGAGGAATTTAGGTAATCCTACAATCTGGTCTTATTTTAGCTTAATATGCTCCTTTGATGCTTTTTTGGTACTCATTTTGAGAAAATCCGGCAAACTCTATACTGCCAATCTTTTCTGAGCAAATATTCTTCTTCTCAACAGAAGAGAGAGCTCTGGACCTTTTAAACGGACCAAATGACAACAGAGTCTTTACAAGATACATCAAAATCATAGAATCCCCCCCACTAAGAGCGTTTGATAAAGGTCATAATGTCCTCTTCCATCTCTGTGAGCTCGAAATCCGCGGGAAACAAAGCTGAACCCCCTGATCTCGAAAAGGGTGCTGAAAATGTCGAGGCCAAGACAGCAGCCCCGCCAGCCATGCATCAATATAGTGCTTTTTCTGGATATCGTCAAGCTTGGATCATTACTTTAGTGACAATTGCTGGTTTTCTAGGTCCTGTAAGTGGTAATATCTACATTCCAATCTTACCACAATTGAAAGAAGTTTTCCATACATCAACAACAAGCATTGATGCCACTGTTTCTGTCTTCATGGCTGTTTTTGCCATATGCCCTTTGTTCTGGGCCTCATGGGCTGATTTTGGTGGTAGAAAGACACTGTACCTGAGCTCGCTGCTGTTTTACATACTGGCAAATATCCTGCTGGCTGCTGTTCCTGCAAATATTGGTGCTTTGTACGTTTTGAGAATTTTGCAGGCTTTTGGAGCTTCCAGTGTGATGAGTGTAGGTGCCGGTACTGTTGCTGACGTGACACCGCCAAAGGATCGTGCAAAGGCCATTTCCTATTTCATGCTGGGACCTCAATTAGGGCCAATTTTGGGACCAATCTTGTCTGTGATTGCCTCTAGCGGTGAATGGAGATGGATTTTTGGATTTCTTGCAATATTGGGTGGTATTGTCTACTGCTTGATTTTGTTTTGCTTGCCAGAGACTTTGAGATATCTAGTTGGTGACGGATCTAAGTTACAACTTCCACAAGGTCCCTTTGTCAAACCTCGCCTATTCCAGAAGAAGTTAACCACTGAAGAAGAAGAGAGAAAATATCCAAAGCCACCAAAACCAAGTTTGAAAGGGTACTGGAACATTCTAAAATACAAACCAGTATTCCTATGCTCCTTCAATGCTGGGTTGCTATTTGCAGGGTTTTACGCTCTTTCAGTGACTTTTGCAGAGCGATTGAAAGAAGACTACAAGTTTAGCTCGCTTGCAACCTCCTTCTCCTATTGCTGTCCAGGGGTGTCCTTGGTGTCTGGCTCACTCATTGGTGGAAGAATCTCTGACTACTTGAGGAAAAGAATGAACGACCGCCACCCTAACAGCTATGTCCCCGAGCACCGATTCTCTCTTCAGCTTGTCGGACTTTTCATTTCAATGGCTGGGATGCTTGGTTATGGCTGGTGTGTTGATAAGCATGTCCATGTTGTCAGTGTGTTTGTATTTGCGTTTCTTGGTGGGTTTGGGATGACCTTTGTGTTTGTGACCACAACCACATACCTGACAGAGTGCTCCACAGGACAGCCAGCCAGTAACGTTGCCATTGGGAATTTTTTCAGAAATGCGTGTGCTGCGGTGTCGTCTGTGGTTGTGGCGCCCCTAGTGGGCCGCATGGGCTTTGGCTGGTGCTTCACAGGACTCGCATTGGTGGATCTCATTGGTGTAGCAATTGTACTGCTTCTTATGTGGAGAGGACCGCACTGGAGACGGGAATTTGAGCAGAAGAAGAAGAATAGCCCCTGAATCTTTGCTAGTTATTGTTGATTTTAGTGTGGACAAACCACTTGTATATGTCAAAATAAAACAAACACCCTCGCAACCGAAAACATTTGTACATAGAGCTATATTGAACGTTACTATTCACAACCTACCGTGATGACACACATTGAGTACGACGGTGCGGACGAAAAACTGCTCATGCTGGAGAAGGAGGAGGAAGGCTTTCAGAAGCATCAAAGAAGAGCTGCTACTGTGTACTTGCCGTGGCTTATCACGGTATTAATCTCACTATGTGTGTTGTCTGGCTTCCAATTCTACAAAATTGCCACTGACACAGTTGCTGGCCCTTCTATCAAGGGTGCAAGTGAGACTTTTGAGATCACACTGCCCGTTTTGTATAGAGAAGTCGTGTACAAGCAGACACTGGTCGAACACACATTTGCCAACTCATGGGGCACCCCAGCCAAAGCATCCTTCTCACCGCCACCATCCTCCACAGCTTTCAACAGAGTCATCCTCGAACTTAACACCACTGTGGACGGTGTCCAGTATGACAGACTTGCACATGTTTTTATCAATGATGTTCCTGTCTGGAGGACCTCGACTGCAGAGCCGGGAAATAAGCTTGTCTTCACCTCAGCCACAAGAGACGTCTCCAAGTATTTACCCCTATTCCAAGAGAATCAAGCCAATGTGACTCTGCAGCTTGACAACCTCGTTAACGGGAAGCTCAATGGGGCATTCAACACTACATTAACTGTCTACTATTTTTTGGAAGACGAAGAAGATGAGAATGAAAAACCGCTATCAGTCCTTTTCACCCATACAAATAAACCAGCCAATCAAATTACCCAGCTCATCGCCCCAAAGCCAAACAGAACACCTCTTCTGTACTATCCAAGTGACAAGCTTGAGTTCTCCTTGCCGAGGGTCAATCAAAACACCACAGCTTTGAAACTTGCTCTTTATGCTAGTGGGAATGCTGCTGAAGAATTTTGGTATTCTAATGTGCTTGAGAAAAGAAAATCTACATTTGATGAACATGGTCATAGTCTTCTGGGTCATGGTCCTATTCGTACAGTGGATGTCTACATTGCTGGTGTTAAAGTGAGTACAACAATCCCTGAACCCGTTATTTACTCTGGTGGGATTTCTCCTGCTCTTTGGAGACCGATCATCGGGGTCAATGCCTTTGATATAAAACCGTTGGAAATTGATTTGACTTCTTTTCTTCCAGAATTATGGAAAGAAGGACTTCCATTGGAAGTGGAAATTAACAATGGGACTCAAGGTGGGAAGATTGGACAAAACTGGATTGTTGCTGCTAATTTACTTCATTGGGAAGACGATCAGATCGAATCAAGTTCAGGAGAAGTACAAACTTATCACAACACTTCATCACTGAAATCTTTTGATATCTCGACTTCTCCTGATTCGTTATTCGAAGTTATCAAAGCATCTCATGAAACCTCTGTGCAGAGTAATTTGACCTATAATTTATTCAATGGTTCTCAAGTTCCAGTCCAGATCAAATGCACTTCCAACACAAGATACTCAAATGCTCAAGAGTACAGATCTTATGGTGATTTTCAATTCCTTTCGGCCATATCTTCTTCCTCGCATCTCACGGAGATCTTCCATGATGGCGCCAAAGTTGTTGAAGCTCAATCGACCAAGCAATATCCATTAGTTGCCTCTTTGGATTTTGCACCTATGTCAGGCACAGAGATTGAATATACTGCTGACGTGACAAATGTCTATGGATCTCGTATATTAATCGATGGGAAGGAGGCTTTTGTACTGGAATCATTCCAAAATGGAACTTCCATATATACATTATCTCCGGATGGGAACCATGGTACTGGGAACACCTCGCAAAGATTTGCTGCTGATTTGTATCCTCCATTCCCAAATATCAAAGTTGATGCATTTGCTGACGCTGAAGGTGGGAATATCACTGCTTATGACTACGTTGTGGAATATAAACAACAGGCTCATGAGTTTGAAATATCAAGCCAAGCACAAGAACGTCACGAACATCACGAAGAGACAGAATATTCGTTTTTCAATGATTTACCACTATCGTCAATGGCTCAGGCTGTGGAGATAATAGAAGAACATTTGAACTTATTGACCCGCTCTGGTGAAATGGATGCTGACATGGCGAAGGAATTCATTCATAATTACAACATTTATCATGAGAAATTCACTATCAAGCCTTCACATGAAGAAAGGGGAATCATGTTTTCAACAAAGAAGAACCCTGAACTTTCTGCTTTGAGATTCATTGGTTGATCTTTGTCCAAGTATTTCTTTTTAACGATTTTTATGATATTTACTTATTACAGAACTCAATCTTTACTACCGAGATTATTTTTGTAACATAGACTCATCACATTTCTATACATGAAAAAGTGACTCAACCCTCCATGGCTTCTTGATGAATTTCACTAATGGTTTTAGGACCTTTATCATCTACGACCCTCCACTTATCTCTCCTCAATTCAATCAAGTCTTCCAACAAGAAACACATCCTCGAACTAATCTTATCATTATCTATTATCGTCT
Organism: Xingzhongia strasburgensis; assembly: GCA_030574715.1. Taxonomy (NCBI): domain Eukaryota; kingdom Fungi; phylum Ascomycota; class Saccharomycetes; order Phaffomycetales; family Wickerhamomycetaceae; genus Xingzhongia; species Xingzhongia strasburgensis. Next base: position 257,349 of record JAJMFO010000005.1, read on the forward strand.
TAATTCTTCCGAAGATTAGATTGAGCCTCTTATGATCATCGGTTGATGAGTTTTCAAACTTCTTACCCACTGTCTTAACTAGTTGATTCAAGCTCTCCACTGTGCTATCGGTAGGATCCACCGTATTCAAAGTCAATTTTTGCATACTGGAAAAAATTATACTAGAAGCTAGTAAACCCTGTACGTAAAGATAACCAATGAACTTAATCAATCCTAGCCCTCTCCTTTTGGCAGCAACAGCTTTATAGTATTCATCAGACATCATCTGTAATGGCTCATTTCCTTCAGTTATCAAACTCTCTTCAGACCAGCCTTTGTCATATTCTTCTCGACATTTACCAAGCAACAGTACACGAAAGAGTTTACCTCCAGAATGCTCTGAATCTAGCTCTCGAACCTCGGGGTCAATCTTGAAAGTCATCTTCGCACATAATTTTGCATACATCTCCGACCAATGAGGCTCGTCAACAGTCTTGTTGAAAATACCATCAAGCACAAGGCGTAGAGAGTGGGCGTTCCCTTCATGCTTTGATTGATTGGCAATAGATATGATCTCATTACTGATAGGTTCAAAGTACTCCAGAGCTATCTTGTTTAACAAAGACTTGGTTTTTCTGATGATATCCTCGTCAGATAACATCACGGTTACACCATCTGGAGCGTATTTGACCTCCTGAGAGGTCTTCAATCTAGACTTTGGAATCCATCTATTTGCAGATTTTTCAAGAGGTTTGACATCTTCAGGTGGAATTAATTCTTCGCTAGTGTTCTTGCTCTTTCTCTTCTTGTTTTTCTTGGACTTTGAAGAACTCTTCTTTGTTTCACTGTCTTCGGATTCAGCCTTTTTGATAGATTCTGTAATGAAAGAGAATTTATTCTGGAATTCATCATCAACTATAGGACTGCATCTACCTCTTAGCTGTAATAGAAACTGAGGGTCGTATCTAAGCTGAGGACCTGCTTCTTTCAAACCTTTCTTTGGCGGGCTAAATCCTTCTGGATACTTGAAATTGTGAGGATCCTCAATTTCAGGGGCTTTCTTCACACGAGCTAAAAAGGAAGTTACTGTTTCATCATTTTTGTGGATTATGAGTTTAGCTTTGTTCTGTATAGCTTTTGCTGTGACCTTATCGTGAAATTCCCTTTTCTTAGCTAGTTCTTCTTTACTGTCTGGCTCGGTCTTGCTTGGTATGATGTTCTGCTCCTTGATTCTTGGAGGTTTGGCATATTGAGCATTACTGTTAAATCCATGATTCTGGAAAGGTATACTTTGATGAACATAGGGAGGACAGAAGTAGGGTTGAGGAGGAGGAGGAGCATTAAAATTTGGAGGTATTTGATATCCAGGGTTTGATGGTATGTTTGGGTAAAATAGCATCTGAGGAGCAAATTGGCCTTGTGGACATTGCATGTATTGTGCTGGAGGCTGGATGAACTGTCCAGGATGTGGTATGAAAGATTGTTGTGGTGATATAAAGGGCCCTTGTGGTGGTATAAAAGGTCCAAGCTGTGGCCCAGTTGGGATTCCAGGCGAGAAAGCTGGTGCTAGATGATGATCCTGCTGTTGATTTTGTGACGGAAAAATATTCTGCTGGACTCCCAAATTCTCAAGCTTAGAATCTAGCTCTGGCATTCTTTCACATCTTACTGGAGCTAATGTTTCTGATACCTTTGGTGAGTTATTCACATTTGGACTTTCCTTCTCAAAGTCACTTTCAGGATAGTTGGATGATGAAATCGTTGTTGACAAAGATACTGTATTTACAGGCGACTCCAAGTCTGATTGGTTTCCTGATTCCTCATCGCTTGAGGAGTTAAATCCATCAACAGTTGACAGGGCATCGAAATACTCCGATGATCCATCGGCGGATTCATCCGAGCTAGACTCTGGATCCTTTGATAAGTGGGCCGCAGTGAAAGTAAAGAGGCTCATAGCACTTGACTGAGTGTGAAGAAGTTTGAAGCTGGAGAGTGAATGAAAAGGAAATGAAGAAAGGGGGTATTGTTCACCTTTTATACAAGCTCAAATACCAGCAGAAAATTTCAGGGATAGATATATTCTGCTCACAGAAAACTCATATCAAGCAGAAAAAGTGAGAAAATGCAAGCCACAAACTTATGTGCTACTACAGCTCTCTAAATGTAGCAGAAGATAGGTGGTTCATGATGAAATAATGGAAAAATAGAGATGTTTGTATGATCAGAAGCCGAAGTACATGTACGAGTTTTGGTATCTAATATCCGAAGCCACTCGGAGATTACTTATGGGTGGCCCCTTGATTTTTTAGCTACAAGTATTTACAGATTCCAATACGATTAGGTCTTTGTCAATCTTTCAACAACTTTTTGAGGAAAGGGGTGTACATATATATACTCGTTCGGTAATTATGAACAGAGAAATATAGAAGTAAAGAATAATAACTATAAGAATTGTTTAACTACATACATACATATGTATCTACTATATATCCTGAGATAATCTGTATGTAATTGTTTTCGTGGTGAAATGTAGAAATTGAATTGAAGAATGCTCATCTAGCTCCTTCCAATACTTACACTCCTAAACATGACAATGACCTACCCATACAACTATGTACCTCAATGAACAACTCTCAAAAGAGAGCTATCTATGTACAGTATGGATGCTTACAGTGGTGTCCGGATGTTTATATCTATCAATAATCGGGTGGAATTTATTTCCCAAGGTGATTATCTTTTAGATCAGAGAATTTAACAATAGGAAACTTTTGAAAGTGAGCAAATTTATCCCCCAATCAACAACTTCGCAAGATAATTCACAATGGAGTTTGGCGAGATCTTTTCCTTTGAAATCTTCTTTATTATTTTGCGTGAATCACTAGAGATCATTGTTATTGTCTCCATATTGTTAGCCTTTTTGAAACAATCATTAGTTCTGCACCATGCTAAGGATTCGACAGAGGGTGATGAAATCAGAATGGAACAGCCTACTCGTCTCTCGAACTCAGTGGAAACAGATGCTTTTGCGGAGACTCAGGATTTGCTAGAAGGAGCAGAACTCAACAATGAATTATCAGCCACAGGTGATAAGCTATACAAACAGTTCAGACTACAGATCTGGATAGGAAGTATGCTTGGATTATTGATTGCCTTCTTGATTGGTGGTGTCTTCATTGCTATCTTCTACATGATTGGGACTGATCTTTGGTCTTTGAGTGAGCATTACTATGAAGGTTCCTTATCTCTATTGGCATCTATTGTTATATCTGCTATGGGTCTTTTCTTTCTTAGAGTATCCAAACTCAAAGAGAAATTCAGAGTCAAATTGGCGAATTTGCTTATAGCGAATGACGGATCTGATGTGGAAAACTCGAATAAATCGAAAATCCAGTTCTACATGGAGAAGTATGCCTTATTCTTTCTACCTTTCATTACATGCCTAAGAGAATCATTGGAAGCATTTGTCTTTATTGGAGGTGTTGGTATCTCTCAACCTTTGACCACTCTACCACTGTCTTCTGTATTGGGGATCCTAGCATCAGCTGTGGCTGGTTATTATTTATACAGGTCATCAAACTCCTTATCTTTGAAGATTTTCTTGATCTCAACCACATGTTTACTATATTTGATCGCAGCAGGTTTGTTTTCAAAGGGTGTCTGGCAATTTGAGCTGCAAAGATATATCAACCTCTGTCACGGTCAGGATATGTCTGAAGTTGGTTCAGGGCCTGGTTCTTATGATGTCACAAATTCCGTGTGGCATGTTAACTGTTGCAATGGAGAAATGGATGGTCCATGGATGATTCTTACAGCTATATTGGGATGGACCAACAGTGCCACTTGGGGGTCTGTTCTCAGTTATGTTGCATACTGGGGGATTATCGTATTTGCTATAAATTGTCTTCAATTTGAAGAGAGACATGGATACTTCCCATACTTTCCCGTGAAATGGCAAAGCAAGAGATTGTTGAAGAAATATAAGTTCCTACAAACCAGAAGAAAAGTTTCAAAACAACACACATATATCCCATCTCATTTGCTGAAAAATAATGATTCTACAACCCCTTTATTAGATGAAAACCAATAATTTTTGATAAATTCATAGGAGTATCAAAGATCGAATACAGCTTTTCATAATTGTAATGACAGATGCCAGCTAGATTTTTTTACTGTAAGATCCGTTAAAGCAAGGATGCTACCTTATTGTTGATGTTTTTCAAGTAGTATGATTTTTTGAAAATGCTTTTTAGATAAATTTCCATTTTACTCACCATTCTAATTTTTAGACGCAATTTTTGTCTACGAATCTTTGCCTTCATGTAAAGTCCCTTCAGTTATTGATGGATTGAAGCCTTCAGGATTGATAAAAAGAGAAAAAAGGCACCCCATGGACTGAAATTTGACAAAAATGCAAAAAATAAGGCAATTTTGCTCTCACTCAGAGTCGAACTGAGGATCGCTACATTACTAGTGTAGCGCCTTACCAACTTGGCCATAAGAGCTTTTACCAAAAGTTTTTGAAAATTTTGGCTTGGTGATCAAAGTAATGATCGAGTATTTTTGCTTACATAATCAAAAAAGCTGTTGCTCGATCTGACAGTCAATTCTAAAAATCTGTCAAAGTTAGATCCGTGATAGTTTAGTGGCTAGAATCACCGTTTGTCGCATGGTAGACCGGGGTTCAATTCCCCGTCGCGGAGCACCCTTTTTTTTTCGAAATTCTGAATTTTTTTGGATGCTTTTAGTGGCTGTTTGGGCTCAGGGAGGACAGAACTTGTTTATATAGACCAGGTAAAAGGTATGCAAGATAAAGTTGATGTGATGAGCTTAAAGTTTATGCCTAACTCAATTTGATTTTCAGTTTTTCGCTTTTCGCTTTATTTTGTTTTTGGAGCAATTTTCGAGAAACTTTGTCCGAGTTTGTTACCAAACCATATAACTACTGCACAAAATTGAACCTTAACTGTTTTATTTAGAATGATTTTCTATAAAAAAATGAACTCTCTTTAAATGTTTTGTTAAAAAAGAATTATAGACAGAATGCAACCATGAAGAAAAATTATTTTGAATCTTTGAATATATATATGAGTGACAAGATAAAAAAAATAACAACACAACAAAAACCAAACAACCATCAATGGAAAGATTAGAAGTTGAAGAGTGAATGTGAATGGAGATCCAGCGAGTCATGATATATAAGTGAATTATGAACAGAATATAATAATAAAATAATAAATGATATGACAAAAAAAAAAACACACAACAAACAGAAAAACAACATGGCACTCAATGTATCGGAACCAATGTCATTTCCCACTCTTTTTCCCTTTCCTTTCAACTTCTTCTCTTCCTAATGATCTTTTCCATCTTTTTGTAAAAATTCAAAAAAAACTTTCCTTCAATTCGTTAAATATAAATATAAAATATCTTTTGCTTCATTCTCATATAACGCAAGAAGCCAAACACAGCCAAAAATCCATATCCATAGTTGGGATTTGCAAAGTAAAGATAAATGATGATAAATGTATATGTGAAGTGTTCTTTCTTCAGCTTCCCCCAAGTCTATTACTCTAAATTATTGATGATGACTCTTGTTGATTATAATGAGTGGTGATTAAATGTTTTTTTTCCTTTTTTTTTAATTTTTTTTTTCTAGTTTTTCCCTTTATGATTTGAATAATGATTATCTTTTGAAATTGGAGTAATTCATTTCTTTGGTGGGTTGAACATGATCTTTCTTGTCTTGATTGGAGCCCATTTGAATTTCTTGACGTAGACGGAGATCAAGTACAAAGAGGATAAGACAATGATAGCCTTCAACCCCAATCTCTTTCTTTCGTCATGCTCTGGTTCGGAAGCCCAGTTCAAAAATGTGGAGACATCTTTAGCCATTTGGGAGGTTGATGCTGGGGTACCATCTTCGTATTCCACCAAATCATCAAACAAAACTCTACCCATCGCAATGGAACCACCTGGGAAATAAGGGTTGTAGTTTGAGCCTGGAGGTAAAGTGACACCTGCTGGAGGTTCATCTGGATAACCAGTCAATAGGGAAAAGATGTAGTCACATGCACCGTGTCTAGCCTTGACAATCAACGATAAATCTGGAGGCAAGGCACCCTGGTTGGCAGCTCTAGCGGCTTGTTCGTTGGCGTAAGGGCCTGGAATGTAATCAGCCAATTTACCGGCTCTCTTTCTTGGGTTACCTTGGTCATCAGGCTCATCATCGTACTCAAACTCTTCAGCCATTGCTCTCACTTCAGAGTTGGTGTGCGACACACCAACCATTGTTCTCCAAGCAACTCTGTCCAAAGAGTGACAGGCAGCACAAACTTCACGGTACACTTGGTAACCTCTTCTGATGGACATGTGATCGAATGTATCAAACATCCCACTGTGTGGCCATGGGTATTCTGGAGGATGGAGCCCGTGCTCAGCGGCAGTCATCGCCTCGGCAAAGACAGAGTCTTCATAGAGCATGTAGGATGCAGTAAGACCAGAGACAGCGACACCCCCAACGATGGCCTTCTTAACTAGGGAAGATGGCTCGGAGGCGGCCTGTTTGGCAGAGGTGGAAAAGGATTTCTGATGTATGTTAGTATTCTGAATCTTTGTATAAGCGAACAGAAGTGGCGATGGTGGATGTGGAGAAGGTAATGCTAGTGACAACGGGGACTAAATTATACTGATAACGGTAGCCCTAATGGTGATATATCTAAATCTCAAGAAAGAGTATCACTAAGCTTTACACCGACAACTCCATCACAACCACAACCAATAACCACTGCACAGAGGCACACGTACAATGTTATTTCTAACAGCTGATCTGAGGGAGGAGAACATGCTTGTAGAATGGGAATAAGCCTTTAGCAAAGAAATCAACAACAACAGCTAGAAGAAGAAAAAGAAGCAAATCCTGTGATTGTTGTTTCTTCAACTTTTTTTTTCCTCAAGAACCCGCTGTGTGCTGTTTTTCTTATGATGCAAAATTGTTTCCCCTGTCATTGGCTAAAATTTTGGGCGCGCCAGGTTACGAACCACTGCTCTGATGCTCATTCTGAAGACTTTCGTAATTACACCAAGTTTCTCCGGGCGGTCCCTACCAATTATTACCGGTTATACTGTTTTAGATATTCCGAGGCCTTTGTTTACATTCCGCGTACAACAATTTCAAATGTTTGTTTTGATTTTTGAATTTCGTCGACGATTTTTTGTTTTCTTCTTTCTCCCACTCACTTTTTCAAAACAAACAAATCAAACATATCGTTGAATTCGCAACCTTT
>JAJMFO010000005.1:264630-301115 GCA_030574715.1 Xingzhongia strasburgensis
ATCATGGGTTTTGCAACATTTGATGATTGTACCCCTGAAAATGACTCCTGGATGATTTCTCGGGTATCTTTCATATCAGAAAAATATTGCACACATCATGGTACCATTCATTACTTGAGATCTCTTAAACTGGGGTGGAAATTCATCATTATCTACTTTCCCACTCAAAAATGGGTTTTTAGGGAAAATAGTATAATTTTGCAATTTATTATATTTATATATTTCAAAACAAAAATGGTGATGCATATTCTGAGATAAATTTGATTTCGTTTTTCAAAACTTGCTCAAATTAGCCGTTACAGGTTCAAAACTTTGCTGGTACAATTTTGTAAGCTCTATTTACAGCTACATGTCAGTCTCAAATCAATTGGACGTGAATTGCGCTGGTTATTCGTGTTTTAAAAATTCGGTGAAAACAAGTCTAAGCTGAAATGTATAATTTTCAAGCGAAGGTTTTATAGTGCAGTGGTTAGAGCTTCTAATCGCGCGAGCATCTAATGGGCCGGTCTCACCTTGGTAGAGTTCTCTGAACTGACCATTGTGAACCGCGGACGCGGAGTCATTCCCTAGATCAAGCACCTGATACTTGAGACCCAAGCTCGGAAGGGACTACCAACCCAAGATATGGTAGCAAGGGAACCTAGAACTCAGGAGTCAAGACCCAGGACCGCGAAACCAGAAGATGGTGAGAAGTGGGAGGGTAGGGGCAGAATTGGTAGGGGCCGCCCGGAAAAAGATGGTGTAAAATCGACAGACTTTCATTCTGCGGGATGCTCTTTTTCTCAGCATTTTCGAAGCTTTGAGCTATAGGTGCATGGTCAATGATGCCATGTAATAGTATAATGGACTCGTGCAATTACAATGGTCTAGTTTGCTTTACAATATCTCTAATATTCAACAAGTTATAGCTATTAAGCACAAATAATTAGTGCTCCAATGCTCATCAATCCACACGTTTTCATTGGCTGAACATACATAGCATGTACTGCGGTGTGGGAGTTATGCTCAATAGTAGCGAAGTCGTCCTGTGATCTGTTTCGAAGCATCGAAGTAATTCGCGAAACCAAAAACGCAAAAAGGACAACCGAAGGTCAGCAGCACAGCGGTCAAAACGCGTGTTCCTACCGCCATGAAACTCTACGCGTATCACAACAACAACAACAACAAAAACAACAACAACATATTTTTGTCACCAATTTGAACAAGAAGTCACAAAACAACCGCCAAATGTCGGAATTTGATGTCAGGACCTCCTTCGTGTCCTTCGTCGACCACCTCCCGTCAGATATAATACGAAAGATTTGGCTCATACAATCTCTTAACATTGAGCACAACAATCTAAGAACAAAGCTAGACTCTCTGCTAAAACAGTTGCGATCTGACAATTCCTCTCAATTGATACCGGAAATCAATAAACTGGGCAAGAATTTACACCAACTACGCTTAGAAATTCTGGAAGAGTCAAAGTCTATATCAACAACTATCAAAATTGCCCAACTGCAATTACAAAACCAGCATGAGCAGCTGCAACACGATCATGAAATGTATCAAAATGAAATGGATATGAGAGAAAATCTCTTGAAACATGCCCAAAGGAACAACAAGAGAACTTCAACTAAAGCACCTAAGAAAATCTCTCTCAAACTGAAACTACCAACACCTTTGAAGCAAACAATTCGAATCAAGTCATCTCTGATGCCTAGAAAGAGGAAAAACAAAGCTAAACAAGTACATCAACAAAAAACTCAAGAGCAAAAACAACAAGAGGAAGAGGAAAATGAAGTTTACTGCGTGTGCAGGGGTCCAAGTTTTGGAGAAATGGTTGCTTGTGATAACCCCAAATGTAAATATGAGTGGTTTCATTACACTTGTGTCGGTTTATTAAGAGCCCCAAGAGGTGAGTGGCTTTGTCCGATGTGCAGAAAGAAGTGATTATGATAACAATAATGCTAACGACTAATGATGATAACTGTAATGAATGTTTAAATAGTTGTACAATAAAAATATTTTCAATGCATCAGATCACTTTTTGTAATTTATAACTCATCATGATCATCTATCCAGATGGAATCTTCAAAGAAATATAACCAACTCAATCCGAACCATGAAGATATAACACCAATGGCACAATAGATACTATAAATCATCAACCCCAAAAACTCAAACTTTTGTAGAAAATCATACTTATCTTTGAATAGGTCAAACAGATACACTATCCAAACCATGGGAATCAAGCAAAATGTATAAATCAATGAAATACGGTCAAATAGGAAAACCCTCTTAGCTGTGGATGATTTATGCTTGGAAACTTCCATAAATGATAATGAATAAATAACAAACCAGATAAAAGTGTATAACTCTTTGATCAGATTTTGATGTGGCAACAATGGAAATAAACTGACGTAACCTGCTCCACTTAGCACCAAAAAACAATTCAACAGTCTTCTTTCAGTGATTAGAAATGTGAAAGGAATAATTATCAACATTATAGCCTTTTCATGAACATGCCAACCAAACAAAAACGATGCATATGCGTTCAATGTCAAAGCACCAATAAATCTCTTGAAATTTGGTTGCAATAAGACTGGTAGAATGGACAAGATATCATAAAATAGTGTCAATAGGAAACAAATTCTTGGTGTTATATTCGGTAATATGATAAAAAAGACATCTTGTACTAAACCTTTGGTACCGGTATTCCCTGCTTCGATCAGCTTCTCGTCAATCAGATCTCTTGATGGGATATTAATGAATCTTGTCAAAAAGGCATTGATATACGGCAACTTCAAAAGCATGGTCAAGATCTTATCCAAGAACGAATAAACAGCCCATATATTTGGAGCCCAATAAGCGTGGGTTAGACCTCGTGAGAACGGGAAAAGTCTGGCTAATAATTGTGGCATAACATCATAGTAAACAAATGGACCAAATGCCACAATGAAGACAGTGATGACAATGCCACCTAATTTGATCAAATTATGCCATTTCACGAACTTTAGTATTGATTTTTGACTCACATCAAGACATTCTTTCCTGAACAAGTAGACAAAAACAGCAGGGGCCAAGTATAAAAAGATATGCTTGAAGCACAACAAGATGGCAAATAGAGTAGCCAGCAAGTAGTTCTTGCCATGTCTTGCGCAAAGGACAATCGCACACAAGATGCCAAACATCATCCCATTGTACTGGAAATGAATATGGTCCACGATCAACAGACCAGGACTCAGTACAAGAGAGCTTGCAATGATGAATGTCAATGTCTTGTTGACACTCAAGTTGATATATGTCTGTAGCACTGCAAACAATAAAATCTCAGTGAGTATCACAGTACTTCTCTGGAAAACAATCGTAGGCCAGCCATACTGACCCTTTTCCACAATATCCAAACATCCATCGTCTTTCACCACGGGGATCACGAATTGAGACAGGAAATACTCAAAATATGCGAAAAATGGAGGATAGTCCAACGTCCATTGAGATGTGTTTTCAGTGTACCATTGACGAATGGGCAGCTGATTTGTGATGGCAAGCCAGTTCCTATGCACGTCAAAATCCGTAGAGTGGTATGTGTCAAAGAGCAGAACTTTCAAGATCGTACTGGCGACCCAAATGTTCCATAAAGAGAAATTTCTTGTCTGTTTCTTGGATTCATCCTTCCCTGGCAGATGTTGATCATCGTTCTTTGTTCGCGCCTCAATTGAGTCGCTTGGCTGAAGGGTTCTGGCTTTGGATTTGGCCTTGGACTTTCTGCTCCGCACCTCAGACATATTCAGGGACAAAGGAGCGGTGGAATTGGGACTTCAACAGCTAATTGTTTATAGAAAGGGACGTAAATTGTATGGTGAATTGAGTATGGAAAAGTCGAGCCAGTTTATAAAACGAGTTCAGACCACGAAGATGTTTATAACATCCCAACACCAATAAACTCGCCCAGCACTTTTCCCACCACCCAAAATAACAGGGAGATAGAGATCTCTCCGTCATTAAAACAGCCACGAGACTGCTGATTTTGCTGGAATTGACACAATGGCTGACGACGCACTGGAAGCATCACACTGGGACGATGTCGTGAGCGCAAACCCGGGCGTTTTCGTACCAGAAACAGACACGAGCGGTGGTATTGACGAGCTGTCAAACACTTTGTCAAAGAGCGATATACGCGAGGAAGACGATGATCAGGAGAAAGATAAAGGGAAATTGAAGGATAAAGAGAATGATGAGAGTAAAGACAGAGCTCCACAGACGCCGAAGAAAAACGACAAGGATAAGGATAAGGACAAGGACACCAACGGACTGCTGAGCTCGCTGACGGAGGGTGCTGATATCGGGGTTGTTAAGGAGTCCATAGCATCACCAAAGGGAAACGAAGCCCTGTTCAAAGATGTTGGGAACAGTTTGCTGCCTAAGGATGATGAAAGTCATGAAAATGAGAATGTGAACACTGTGAATACGGCCACGGGATCACCAACAAAATTGCGTCGTAAGAACGTTTACAAGGCTCCAAGACTGCGCAGAAACCCATTAAAACACGCCGTTGATGAATTAAAACAAACAAAAGAGACATCTGCTGTTAACATTGTGGATGAGGGATCTAAAAAAGACCGTGATCCACTGGGACCATTGGGTGGAAATGACGACCAGGATTCAAGCTTCCAAGATGACGAAACTCCAGCAGATAAACTGCTTAAACAAGCCGAAGAGCCCCTTTTCGAGATTAACAGAACACCGCTATCGCCTTTGAAACCAAGATCTTCTGGTCAAGTTACTCCGGCTGCCGTGAGCGCACAACAATCATCTTCAAATTCTCAAAGTGAATTAGAAGCATCAAAATTGAGAGAAAAGGCGCAACAAAGACAAGAACCTGCCATCAAACTAGACATTTCAGTGGGGGATCCAATCAAAGTTGGAGAGCTCACAGGTGCCCATATTGTTTACAGCGTTCGTACAAACACAGATAATACCGAATTGTTCAGTTCTCAGCAAACAGTTGTTTCAAGAAGATACAGAGATTTCAGATGGTTATATCGTCAACTACAAGCTACTCATCCAGGTAGAATTATTCCACCACCTCCAGATAAACAAGCTTTTGGTAAATTCAATGAGGATTTCATTGAGGGAAGACGGTTTTCTCTGGAAAGAATGCTTGTAAAGATTGCAGAAAACCCAATATTACAAAAGAACGTTGATTTTATCATGTTTTTACAAAGTGAAAGATTTTCATCGGAAGCTAGAGAACGTGAGAAGGCTGTAGCTGCTAACTCCATTTTCTCAGAAGCTGAAAATGATGCCAGTTTGAATAGTAATCCTGCTGGATTCTTGAGTACTTTTGGTGGTGCTTTCACTTTCACTCCAAAAATCGTGGAGCCTGATGGTTATTTCAGAGATAAGAGAAACTATATTGATGCGTTGGATCAACAATTCAAAGTGTTCTTGAAGAACCTAGAGACAATCGTTATGCAAAGACAAGATTTAGCATTGGTAACTGGTGAATTTGCTTCTATAATTACCACTTTAGCAGACCTAGAAATCTCCAAGACAACATCAGAAATCTTCCAAGAATTCTCTACAACTCAATCACGAATTAAAGATTTATTGAATAGATTATCATTACAAGATATGTTGACATTAGGCGCCACTTTAGATGAATATCAAAGAGTTATATCTAGTATCAAATCAGTTTTTCAGCAAAGAGATAAAGTATTATTACAATTATCCACTTCTGAAACTGAATATAAAAAGAAGCAATCATCTCTTGAGAAATCATCCAAATATAACAAATCACAAACTGATAAAATTGAAAGTTTGAAACATGAGTTGAACCAATTAGAACAGAAACATAAGACAATAAGGGAAAGATTTGATGAAATAAGTGATATAATCAAAGATGAGTTAGCAACATTTGAAGTTGATAAAATCCATGATTTTAGAAATTCTGTGGAGATTTTCTTGGAAAGTACAATTGAAAGTCAAAAAGAAGCTGTGGAATTATGGGAAACATTTTATAATATGCATCTTACTTGATGGTACAGCATCATGAACATTCTATTTTTGAGTATTCCTATTTCATGTTTAGTTCTTTTCTTGTCATAATGATTACGATTGAAAACAAAATAATGTAGGTTTGGAAGATTTTAATGAATATTAGATTTATCTATATACATATCTTATTTATCCTCGGATTCACTTTCTTCTTCCTTTTGCTCATTAGCAAATGCTAGATCCAATTGATCGAAAACTCTCATTTGATCACCAATTTCATTCCATTTAACAATCATGGAATCAAATGCAAAGCAGTATTGAGAGTCAACAACCGTGTTATTCGATATTTGCGGTAATTGTGGGTATCTTTGTGAAAAATGTGTCAGGATCAGTTTCTTAGCTTGCATACTGTTTGAGACTTCAATAGCTTCATTTATTGTACAGTGTCTCTTTTTCTTAGCTTCTTCTTGTAGTTCGTTCTCCAAAGTAGCTTCATGGATCAAAAGATCACTCCCATTACCAATGACTTTAGCAAACATATAATCGTTTGGCCTTGTATCACCAGAATATGAGACTTTAAAGAGATTAAAAGAGTCATCCAGATCCATACTATTCTCATCACCTTCGATCTTAAAGGTGATTGAAACGGAGTAAGCCCAATCACAATGGTAAGCACGACAAGTTGCAAATTTCTTCAATCCAACATCATTAAACAATCTTTGAATAGACTGAAAATCCTTTTTGAAAGGAACCGACTCTTTCACTTTACCAGCTTTAGAGCCCGAAAGAAACTCATCAAATGGGATTTGGGCGATCTGACTTCTGGGTTTGCCCACTAGGAAATCTTCACAACTGATATGAGTAATACGATCCAATCCAGTGATATCAGCTTCCACTTTCAACCATTCTTCAACAAAATGACTGTATTGCCAAGGTGAAATCAGATATAAAGTGTTGCTATTACCTTCGTTGAATTTGAGCCATTCCTTGATTATCGTTATTATCCCCAGATGATGATCAGCATGCAAATGACTCAGGAAGATAATTTGTAACTCTTTGAAATAGGACCCTAGTTTATCCTGTTGCAACACTCTTCTCATAGAACCGATGGTATTCTCACCAGCATCTAACAAGACTGATCTATATTTGACCTTACCGTCTTTGTTATAAGGGACTCTCACAAGGTTTGAAATGACATTGCGATATTTGGAAGGAAGAGCAGAACCTGTACCAAATGTAATAGTTTCCACTTGATCTTTATATGCAATGTGCGGTCTCACAAAAGTTGAAGACACAGAATCCAAGGACAATATGTCTTCTTTTTTGTTTGCAGTTTGTAAGTTCAAAGGAACGACAATCTGATCATAACTTGACTCCCAATCTCTTGCTGTCTTGATCGATACCAATGATTCATCTAAAGACCGCTTGTTCTCTTGAGAAGAAATTGACGCTTCGATCGAGACAACTTGCCCCTGAGTCAGTAAACTCACATTTGGTAGAATAGTATCTGGTAGTGGTTTTAGAGCATCTGAAGACTGCGGCAGGTTAAACTGAGATTTCTGTAGAGTTTTCAACTTCAAAGTTACATATGCAGAACCTTTGAAAGTCAAAGAGTTTGGACAATATGAAGGATGTGAAATATAATGTTGACAAGAATCACCAAATGATTTGATAAAGTCATGATAATCGCCCTCAAATGGGTTTATATCACCACCGAGGAAATGATAAACAACACCAACTCTTTCACCCCAATTTGCCTTAGTTGCAGGCTCTAAGAACCCTTTATCTGGAACATCCACGATTAGCACCTTATCAAATACCCTTTGTTCAGCGAGAACCTGTTCAGGTCTAATCACTGTACCATCCTGTAAAGTGATTTCCTGCCCAGAAGCCAGTTTAGCAAAACTTGGCCCCTTAGGAATCCCAAGCTCAATGGCTCTTTTAGGATTGAACTTCCCTCTCACTGGATGAAATTGTATTGCGTAACAAGTCGAGGTTTGTTTGACATCTGCAGT
The DNA here is from genome assembly GCA_030574715.1 of Xingzhongia strasburgensis. Taxonomy (NCBI): domain Eukaryota; kingdom Fungi; phylum Ascomycota; class Saccharomycetes; order Phaffomycetales; family Wickerhamomycetaceae; genus Xingzhongia; species Xingzhongia strasburgensis. The sequence goes on from JAJMFO010000005.1 coordinate 272,625, forward strand.
TGGGAGCTTGACGTGGATGTATGGGTCCGATAAAGAGGGATCACTGATCTCTAACTGACCCTTGTCGTTGTATTTGGCAGGTTCATTAGCTTTGACGTTCATTGGGAACATTCTAGAGATGATGGATTTCAGTCCTTCACTCAAAGAGTTAGAAAATGGTTGTTCGGGATCCGTCTGGCATTTTTTCAATACTATGGAGTGGACATCCATGATTTCATCCTTGTGTATGTCACCATTCTGTATAACTTTTGGTCGCAGATCCATTCCAAATCTGAACACAAAGTATCTCCATGATGCAACGATGTACTCCAAGATATTACTCCCATGGTATAAGTTGAGATCCTTCTTTCCCTGGTCGCTCACTGTCAGAATAAGCCCTGGCAATCCACCCATAGCTTCCCAATCTAGTTTTCCCGTGAGAAAGATACCACCTAGTTTCGATACCCTCAATTTCTGCTCATTCAGATTTCTCTGAAGACCCTCTGGCACTTTCCCAAACAAGAAACGTTTACCCTGTGATGTGTGAAGCAGGAGAGAGGGATGTTGGACATCTGCCGTAGGGTGCGATACTGCTCTGAAAGGATACATTGACTCTGGTGTAACTTCTCTCTTGGTCCGTGTACTTGGTGGAAATTCAATCCTGGATTTTTTGGACTTCGAAGACTTCTTGAGGGTAGAAGTAGTAGTGTGTAGTCTTCTTAGCGACCCCAGGAGCACCAGGGAAGGTTTTATGGAGAGAATTAGAGAAGACAATGCGATATCAAAGCGTTGGCGATGAGCTCTCTGAAGTTTTGATCTTGAAAATAGGAAGAAGAGCCCAGCTTCTGAAGCCAAATATTGCAGACTGTGGAAGTTCTGTGAGAAATATCTGACTGCTAGATCAACTCACCAAAGCCACAAGTGCTTTCTTGAGCCAGATTGATGTTGTCATTGATTTGTTTTTTGTATGGTGAATAATTTTTTTTTCCAAATTGGCAGAACTCACGGGTGAATAAGCATATACTAATGAGCTATGGCAGATTTTAATTTAATACAGACTTGACTACAAAATCGATTGTACCAGTTATTGGAAAACGTGTAATGGTCATCGAGTCAACGTAAATGAGCAGATCCATTTTCATAAAGACTTTGCCAGATGAACGCCTCGCTCAGCAAGAGTTCGATATCCTTTTCTGTCCAATTCTTCGTTGGAGGATTTTGTAGAAACATCATCATTTCCTGAAATTCCATCTTTTTCAGCTCCTCACTCCATTTCACTAGAAATGCTGCACAGACATATACATGGAACTCACTAAACCCATTGGTTTCACTCAAATAAGTGTCCCACATACGTATGGTGTTCCCTATACTCAGTTCTCTCATGAGCAGACAGTTCATCCATCTGAATGAGAATTGAATAAACTCCACATTTTCAGACTCAAGGTGCACATACAGTTCACTATCAATCCTGTTGATAAGGTCTTTCAGTTCATTAACTTGTCTGATGATCCCAGGTTGGGCATGGATGTAATTATCTTGGATTCCCTCCAATAATTTGGTCAAACACCAAAAAGTATCAGCTTCTACGGCATTCATGACCGATGTAGGCAGCGTCTTTGGGTCAAATTCCTCAACATTGACATCCTCTTCGACATAAGCACTCAGGAAAGTTTGATAAAATGGTGTGGCCAAATCGTTAATCCCCTGAACATACCCGGATGCAGGATGTCTAACAGCCCAAAGATAAAGGATTCTCTCTAATGATCTCTGTGTGGTTTCGTATGTGTATAGTCTAATATGAGGTGACGTTCTTGGAATATCTATTTCAATTTGATGCCATGTTTGGAATTCTTTCTCAATGTTGAAGACTTGATCAATCCCGTCCAGATATTCTTGTCTTTTTCTTGCCAGTTGTGCCACTCTTCTATCAGAGTTTGTTGGTAAATATCCCAAGAGTAATTGCCAACTAATTGGTCGTAGTTCATCAGGAATCCCATTCCAGGCCATTTTCTTCAATTTTGTTAGGTCAACATTTGGTTCTTGTATTATGGCTTTGAATCTGTTGAATTTGGCAATAGTGGCATTGATTTCCTCCAGCTCCTTGGCCGATTCAGACTCCTGTTGTATTTTAGGGCCATACAAGGTATATAGAGAATTGGCAGGGTCCTTCATTATGCCTTCCACATGATTCTTCACTCCAGAATCGTTACGTGTATGATTTGATTTCTTGATACTTGGATATTCAAGGGTTGGTCTATTCTCAAGGAATTTTGGCTGTGAAGTGACTGTTTTTAGTCCATTATCGACATCTGCGTCCCAATCATCGTCTAAATCGGTGTATTGTTCCGACTGTCTTGGGCTTGATGTGTTTGATTTCTTTCTATATGGAGACTTTTTATTCTGTAAGTGATGACTAGAGCTACTCTCTTTCGATTTGGACGACTTGTTGGACTTTGTCGTGGAAGCAGAGGCTAGATTTACCGAGGACGAGCTCTCATTACTGATTCCCAAGTGAGAAAAGGACGCACCCACTGTTTTCATGTGATCGTCAGCAATAACTGATTTCTTCTCTTTGAAGGCCAGTGACAACGTTTTCAGCAGTGAGGAGGCAGAGGAGTGTACTGTATTCCCCCGTCCACCACCTTCGTCAAATGTGAACTCATTCTGATCTATTTGGACTGTTAGTATAAGAACACCACAAGATCTGACATCAACTATATTACTTACAAACTTGTACCATTTCCTATAACGAAAAAACAATGTTAGTCTTAAACTGAGATGAGAATGAGTAAGGCCGAACTTACTGGTTGATTGCTGTGGCTCTTTCTACCCATTTGCAACCCAAGCTTTTGGCACTCTGCAATTTTGATAGCTATTTGACAGAATTCACTCTATTTGGCAAGATCGAGGATGCTAGTTTCCCTCAAAATCAATCTAATGAGCAAGAGCAAAAAAAGATGTATGGACAATAAGATACTCTTAGAGCTGTTGGTACGGCTCTTCGCTCAAAACTCCGAGTAAAATGGTCAAGAATATAGCTCAAGGCGCCTATATTTAAGTGCTCGTTTAGGCAATGTTTTCATTTTGCCCAAATTTAGGCGGATTTAAGCGGGATCAGGAAAATTACCACAACGAGGGTGGTTAAAGGGCGATGGCCTAAACTCCGCGAATTTCGAGTCAAAAGTTGATTATGTCCTTAATTAATGTGTCAATTGTTTTTTTATTTTGAGTTCTCTTTGGTATAAAAGAGCCCGAGAAGTGTGATTCAGAGGATATAGAACCTGTCAATCAAAGAGTCACCATTAAGTTCTAAGATCAACTTTTAGTCCAATTCGAAAAAGCAAGATATTTCAACATGTCAGAAACAGCTAAACCTGCAGGACGCACCATATTGGCATCAAATATTGCCAAAAAGTACATTTCAGAGGTGGAAGACGGCGTGAAACAGCTCCAAAGGTCCCCTAAATTGGTTGGGTTTCTAGCCAATGAAGACCCAGCTGCAAAGATGTACGCAGATTGGACGGGGAAGACTTCTGAATCCTTGGGGTTCACATATGAATTGAGAGCGGTGAAGAAGGATGATTTAGAAGAGGCGATCATCGAGGCCAACGAGGATGACGCTGTGGATGGGATCATGGTGTACTTTCCAGTATTTGGGAACAGACAAGACCAGTATTTACAGCAAGTGGTTTCTCTGGAGAAGGACGTTGAAGGCTTGAACCACAAGTATATTCAAAATATGTATCATAATGTCAGATTTCTTGATGTAGAGGAAAATCAGAAATCCATCTTGCCTTGCACACCACTAGCCATTGTTAAGATCCTGGAGTATCTTGGTGCATACAATACGTTATTGGCCTATGGGAATAGACTTTATGGGAAACAGGTTGTCGTTGTGAATAGATCCGAGATTGTTGGCCGTCCATTAGCTGCCCTACTAGCCAATGATGGTGCTACTGTTTATTCTGTGGACATTGATGGTGTTCAGAGGTTCACTAGGGGAGAAGGGTTAAAGTTGTCAAGACATAAAGTTGAAGATGTTGATTTGACTCTAGAGGAAGTTTCCAAGAATGCAGATGTCATAGTCACTGGTGTTCCTTCTGCTAGTTATAAGTTCCCCAATGAATACGTCAAAGATGGGGCTATTGTGGTGAACTTTTCTAGTGAGAAGAATTTCAACCCTGACGTGAAGGAAAAGGCCTCTCTTTATGTTCCAATGATCGGTAAAGTCACTATCGCCATGTTGCTAAGAAACTTGATCAGACTAATCAACAATAAGAAAGAAAGAGTCAATGCTAATTAAGAGAGCCTGAGAAGCATATTGTATACTAGTCTTATATTTATATTCATTGAGTGTGTGTGTGTCTAGTCCAAGACCATTCCTATAACGAGAAAAAAATTAGAAGCCAGATAGATCTAAAATGGGAAATCAAAAACTACAATGTAAGCGTTTAGACATTATTTTATAATCCGTTACCCAATATAAATCTCATGTTGATCAACTAATATACAAAAAAGATTGAACTCATTTTTTTGCTCTTTTAGAGACTGGTTCTTCATTATCGACTTCCTCTTCATCATAGATTGGATCATCATCAAAATCACTACCAACTTGGTCATACTTCTTCTTTAAACCCTTCATCTTTCTTGTTTGTAGTTTTTGTATTTCTTGCTTACCAACATGGACTCTACCAATCTTATCACCCATCAAATCAGTCTCAACATTCTTAACAGTCTTTGCTTCTAACTGTTTAGCCTTCTTCAATGCTTCCTTTTCCATTTCTGGGGATGGTTCTTCACGTCTTCCAATGGCGAAATCAAATCTTGGCCCAATCTCATTCAACTCCACTCTTGGAACCTTTTGATTACTCTTGTATGTCTTCAATGTATAAACTCTGAAATGGACTTTTGGAAGTGGTTGACCTTCTTCGTGGTCACCTGCGGTTATCGAGATGATATATTGCAAACCAGCAACATCCTGTAAGTCTGTGGTCTCACCTCTAAAAAAATCAAGGAATAATGATTTCACATGTTGGTACACTGGATGAGATTCGAAAACACCACCATTGAAAGTGAACATTGGTTTCAATCCCACGGCAAATGTCTGCTTCTTGAAATCTTTCAATAGTTTGTAGTCATCAGAGATCATCAGTTCAATCATATCATAGACTTTGTAACCAAAAGTTCTAACAAAAGTCAAATTGTTTTTTCTCTTTTTACTTGAACTGGAAAACACAATTAAAGAAGTATCATTCTTTTCAGAAAAAAATTCCAAATGTGAAGCATCTTCAAAAGGTCTGATCTCGTTCTTTCTGGAAAATCTCTTAATATCTGGCTTCTTGAGAGCGCTAAGATCTACCATAGCATCATGTAAAAGCTGGGATCCAGTGGCTCCAGGAACAAATAGTGCAGTTTTCACATTTTCTACTAGCTTGGATTCTTTGTTCTTTAAAGCTCTTTTGGAACGAGCGTTTTTAGGTTTTCTTTGCACAGTTAGTATTTAATTTTGAAAGGTTAAAGCTCTACCACACATACACTGTTCTAATCATCTTGCAACTCTGCGATCTAGGTCCTACCAACACTTTCCACTAAGAGAAAATTCACACAGAATAATTTTTTTTTTCTATGCGATGAGCTATGCCACTTCCGAGGGCAAAAAGCACATGACCATATCATAAGTCTCGGGCGTTTACCCGGCACCAAAACCATTTTTATTCCAAAGAGCTTAACAGATCCATACAAAAGTAAACAGAAGACATTATTTTAACGCTCTCTAATACTCTCCAATTGACTTCTTCAGACAATGGCAGAGTCGTTTGGATTCAGCCTGAGAAAGACGGGCTCGCCCATCAAGCAGCCAGAGTTCACACAAAGAGCACCAAACACCGCCGGATCATCATCAACACCATCATCAACATCTTCAAGCAAAAAACTCCAGTTCACCAATGCTGCTGCAGAGCTCACGAGAAACTCCAAATACATCGTGTCGAAGCTCACAGCCACACCCAATGCACTAAGCTCTGTGAATGCCTCGGACTATGCTGCCGTTGTCGATGGGAACACCGAGCATGCGCTATTGATCGCTGACGAAACGATCTATACATGGAATTATAACTCCAGCGATGCCATTCCCGCCACAATCCAGCTGCCAGTCACGCCGCCCAACCAGGGATTCCCACCACTAGCTCTGCTTACACTGCCTAGTGCTGGAAGTACAGAGCCAGGTGTTGTGACGATCAATACACACACAGGGCATGTCAGATTCTACGAAAACGTTGGAAGTGCGTCCTCGATTGGACTCTTGCAACATCACAAGGGAATAGACTACTTGATAAAGCTTTATAGCAGAGAAACGGTAACTCTTGCCGAAGCAATTGAACCTGCTGGTATCCTGCTGACGACTTCATTCGGTCGCGTAATCCTTCTTTCTTTGAGAGATTCTGCTGGGAAACCATTACTTACCATTTCAGAGATTGTTCATAGACAAACGGGTTTCTTCAGTCATACCTTGGAAGACTCTAGACAAATAATATCGATGACAGCCGGTCCGATTCTTGGCCAAGGTGAACGTGTTGTGGCCACTGTTACAAAAGGCGGTGATTTCCAAGTGTGGGCTTGCTCTAGAGATGGGCAATCTAAACAAGTTTTCCAGAAGGACACCTTGAACTTGCTGGTAAACTACGTTAGCGAATTGTATCCAAATGCTATACATGGCATGGAAGTACTCGATTTGGCATTGCTATCAAACTTTGGAGATCAGGATGTGTTCTTATTGCTAACCAGTTTCCAAAACACCAGTGGTGAAACATACTATGTTCTGTTCACTATTAAAAAGGAGGACCAAGAGCTTCTAATATTTTCTGCATACAAAATCAACACATACACTACACCCTATCAGAAAAAGCCACGTTTATACGTTCCAAACTCTGGTTCTACAGCCTTTATCGTTTTTGAGAATGTTATTGTGCTTACTGAATTAGTCACGAAATTGGACTACAACCTGAATTTGAAGAGAAAATGGGAGGATATCATCACATTTAGAGCAGATGTCAACATTATTGGAAGTGGAGTAGAGAATATTCAAAGGGGCGAAGAAGCTGACAGACTTCCTTCTATCTATGCTATTGTTCCAAAAGTTGGTGTTCTTAGAGTGGAAAGATTACCTTCAAAGGAGAAAAATACTACCGAAATACAATCAACCCGTGTAATCAAATCCCATATTGAACAGGCAGTTTTCTATGGCGAGGATCAATTAAACCCAATTGAATTCAATCTACCTGAAAACTTGTTGAATAGAGACGAAATTGAGATTGATCTTTTACAAGTTTGTGATGAGATTTTGACCGCTTCTTCTTCATATTTACCACCAAGATTACCTTCACTAGAAGACCATCTAGAATTACGCCAATCAAAATTACAAAAATTATCGGATTTTGCTGCAATGAACTTCAATGATATAATTAGTCATGATGTCAAAATTTGCTTGGTGAGTGCATTGGAAAAAGTCACAGCTGCTTTGAATTTACAAAGACTTGTCACTAAATACTCCTCAAATGATACTTTCATGTCCGCTTATAACAAGGTTTTGGAAAAATCCAAATCGAAAAACTCCATATTCGTAACTGGATTATCAGAACTCATCTCTTTACTGGCTGCTCTTTTCAAGAGACTAAATGATTCACCAAATATGGAATTGCTTAATGCAGAAATTGTTACATCTGTTTTCTATCCTATATTGGAGACTGAGGTTGAATATGGCTTAAGGAAATTTGGATTGGATAGTACCAAAACAGGGATAAACCCTCCGTGGTTTGTTTCACAAGATATTCATATCACAATTGATTCCATTTTCAACAGATATGTCAGCGTTAACCCAAATAATGTGACCCCGGAGACCTGTGTTGAGCTTGCTGAGATTTTATTTTATATCTTACAACAAAAACTTTTATGGTTGAATAATCAAGTCCCACAAACGAGAGAGATTCAGGATGTTATAAATCGAGATCAAGCATTTTATGAGGGCAGATCTACGATTTGGACCAAAAATTTGGTTTTGTTTGACAAAAAGGCCGAAGCCCTTGGTATTGCACAAACTTATCGTGATTTGAAATCATTAGTGGAGATTTCTGAAGAGGATCGTGAGAATTCTCGAGATGAAGAGTTAAGTAGAGTTAATTTGAGATTTGATGATTATTTCCACACTTTTGGTTATGATTTTGCTAAAACTCTTTACAATCACTATATTTTAACAGGGAAATATCAAGCTTTACTATTAGGATTTCCTCAATATGGTGAATATTTGCAGAGGTTTTTTGATGAAAATGATTATGGAAGAATCTCATGGATTAAAGATATTTTTGATGAAGATTATACAAAGGCTTCGAAAATATTATTGAATGTCGCTCAAAAGAATGACGAGTCGCAGTTCAACAAGCATTTACAATTGAGTATTGCTAAGCTTTCTGTATTGAGTGATTCTTCAGAGGGAATGGCTACAAACGATGATCTATTACAAGATATCCAGGAAGAATTAGATTTTGTGGAGGCTCAAGGAAGTATTTTCTCTCAGATTGAATCATATTTGAGAAGTGATAGTGATGCAGCAGCTCAAGTTGACTCTGTTGTTCATGAATTATTGAAATCTCCATACGGGAATGGCTCATTTGATATCATTGAAAAGTCATTTGCTAGATCATTAGCAAGATTAATTGATCAAAAATCATTGACTGTGAATGAGATGACTGATGTTTTCACTCTTTTAGATGTTTCCAAGACCCGGAATAAATCCAACTATTTTTTGGCATTGAAACTATTGCATCTATCCAATTTGCAACCTGAAGAAAAGGCCATCAATGAGAAAATTATTTGGATTAGAGCCATATTGAGTGATGAATGGTTGAAGATTTTGGTTGATGGACAAACCAAATCACAAGAGTTCAACAAAGAAAAAGCAGAAGGTACAATCTTATACCAAACATTATTAGAATACTTCCAAGATGAGCTTTTCGTTATGAATAACGATTACGCAATTTCATTACCAAATATCTCTACATTGATAAAGGCTCCAAGTGAAGAAGATTTACTGAAGAAGTATAAGTTTGTTGGACAAAGTGAAGTTGGTGAATTACAGAGAGAGGCTCAAGATGAAATTGAACAGATCAAAGAGTTGATCGTCAATGAAGAATTCGAAGAGTGGATCAAGGCATTAATTGGAACAGCCAATGAGAAATCTGGTGCTAACAAAGTGATTAATTACGATCAACTCGTGATAGAGAACTCTTGAGTGTCTAATTTAGTGAAAAGTACAATGTTTTAGTTACAACAGTTAAAAAATAGGTATTCGTAAGTTCATAAAAAGCACCAACATTAGCCTGACTAATCGTCCATTTGAACATCCTCCACATGTGAAACATCACCATCCTCATCGTCATTATTGATTCTCAATCTCACCAACGTTTCCGGAAGGGCTGGATCTTCTTTATTCTCATAATCAGCATCTGTGTAGTTCATTAAACTCATAGAGGCAAGAGAGACAGACTTTATTATATGGTTCCAGTTTGACATCACCAAAGCGACAGCTAGTTTTCATTGTTAGTATCTGAAATGACACAATCGTCCATGTTTGACTCACCTTCTGTCCCATTAGCTAACGTGTCTAGTTTTGTCTCTAATTGTTCCAACTGATCTAATAGTGTTGTGCTTAGCTCTTTTGCCTGGTTCAAGGCCTCTAGTTCGCGTCTTTTTTCGGCAATTCTTTGGTTTAGAGACATCTTTGTAGTTCCATAGAGCTGAGGTCTACAGAAATAACGCGTTAATCAACCAAAACTGTGTACTGAAAGGGTGCTGATAAGATTGATTTTTAGTGTTTGTTTATGCTTTGGAAAATCAAATTCGGTCGTTATGTAAGCAGCGAAGGATTCTCAAGTTTTGAGATTTCTGCCCCAGGTTTGCGTGGTTTCTTTAGAAAAAATGTTAATATCATCAATATATCATTAATTAGTCTAATCACAGGTTTATAGATGGCTTCAACAAGCGGTTGTTGAGAAAATTTTGAAACTGGTGATTTCCCGAAAGTTTAGGGTTTGCAACCAGAAAAACACTGCTCCCCAAAGATTTCAAGTTCGGGTTGTATAGTGTAGTGGTTATCACCTTCGGTTTTGATCCGGATAACCCCGGTTCGAATCCGGGTACGACCTTTTTTTGGCTATTTTTCGGCTACAATTTTTTTTTGGCCCCTGTTTTTTTAAGCTAAAAAGCTAGTTATATCTCTCAATTATAGATCTGTAGAAACGTTATCAGGTGTTCTATTCGTGGATTAGATAATTTGTTTTAATTTCTCCGAATAAAAAAAGTTCTTACATGTCTGTCAAGATTATCGAGATCTAAAAAGGCCTTATATTGTTACCGTGACAGCTTCACTTAGTATGAATATCGTTATGATTGGGAAGTTCCCTTGATCAAAGAGGGTACTATCACACAAAGAAGTACTAGAAAGACTATCGCAAGAAGTGTAGCAGCCAGCGAGCGGTCAATGGCGAGATAGAGAGTAACGTTCATCTCATTGTGAAGAGTTTTGGGCGACTCCGCTCTCTCTATATCTGGGCTGTTGATGGAGCGGTAGTTCACTGAAGCTGGTGGATATTGCATCGCCTTTTGTATTCAATCTGTCCGAATTGGAAGCTAATTGATTGCAAAGACGAATTGGTAATCATGATTGCTTATAGCAGAGTTAGTGACACTGCACACAATGACAGACGTAAATGGTTGCGAAGCCCTTGTAAAATCGCGAAACTGCTAGTGCACCATCAACTTTTTAGGATAATAAACAATTCACCGACAACCTCGCTCGAAACAACTGAAAACTTTTGGGTGACTGACGCAGTTCTCGCCAACTTGGTTTGGGTCTTTCAAGAATTGGTGATTTTACAATTGTTACTCACTTGCAAGCTTTCTATCTCGCTTCCAATCAGTGCTGTCTTTTAAAATACAATCGCTCCCAGATATCGACACCAAAACCAGAAAATGTCACAGAATAATTCACAGAGCAACGTGAACTCTCCTGGCAATGGCCAGATACGGCCAAATCAAGGCTCGGGAACGCCGCAACAGCAACAACAGCAACAAGCCCAGGCACAAGCACAAGCTCAGCAACGTCGTCAAGGCGGCCAATTCTCAGCTGCTGATTTGAATCGTATTGTCTTGGAATATTTGAATAAAAAGGGTTACCACAAGACAGAAGCCGTGCTGCGAGTTGAGAGTTCTCATACTCCAACTGCCCCATCTCCAAATTATGGTCCAAATGGGAACAAAACGCCCATCACTGACCGCAGCTCGATCACCACAATGGAAAAAGCAGATCCTGAAGCGTACGAAAGAGGTTATTCAATGGTGAAAGCTTGGGTGGAGAGTTCTTTAGACATTTATAGACCAGAGCTATTCAGGGTACTGTATCCTCTATTTGTCCATTGCTTTTTAGATTTGGTGGTTAAGGACTCTTCAGCTGCTAGAAGATTTTTCAACAAATTCATGAGTGATCATGAAATTTTACACGGGAGTGAGATCAGTAAACTGGCATCAATTGGCACTGCAGAACATTTAGAAGAGAATGAATTGGCCAAGATCTATAGAGATCCTAATAATTCTTACACTTTACACATTTCAAGAACCTCGCTGAATTTATTGTTATATTTTCTTCATGAGAATGAGGCCATTGGTGGTACCATCATGATTAGTTTGATTAACAGATATATCCAGCCAGTTATTGTCACTGGTAAAGTTTCAGATGGTGGAGAAGGTGCTCTAAAAGATGGGATTGATTCAAAAGATTTGAAAAGAATCGATGAAACTGAAAAATTCAATAGTCAACCTGTCAAACTAGGCAAATTACCAATGGATCCTGAATATTCCAAGGAATTGGAACTGGAGTTGAAAAGAAGAGATGATGCAGCAGGTACCAAAGAAAACACATTAGTTGATGAATTACACAAATTACAAGAAGAATCTCAAGACTCACCGACAAGAGATGCGTTACCATTACCTTCCAAAACGGCATTGGATCTGAAACGTGAGATATTAGCCATCAAAGAATCTAGAGATAAGATCAAGTTGGATTCGATACAAGCTTCAGCTCCAAGTGTTTGTATGTACACTTTCCATAATACCAACAATGATTTAACGACATTACAATTCAATGAAGACTCTACATTAGTTGCTGGTGGATTCCAAGATAGTTATATCAAACTTTGGTCATTAGATGGGGCTCCATTACGCTCTATTGTGAAATCTGATAAACATAATACTGAGAATGTGAGACGTCTTGTTGGTCATAGTGGGGCTGTTTATGGATTATCTTTCAGTCCTGATAATCGTTATATGCTGTCTTGTTCCGAGGATAAAACCACGAGATTGTGGTCTATGGATACTTACACTTCATTAGTTTCATACAAGGGGCATAATCATCCAATATGGGATGTTAAATTTTCACCATTTGGTCATTATTTTGCCACTGCATCTCATGATCAAACTGCAAGATTATGGAGTTGTGATCATATTTATCCATTACGTATATTTGCTGGTCATTTGAATGATGTTGATACTGTGGAGTTCCATCCAAATTCCACTTATGTTTTCACAGGGTCTGCTGATAAGACATGTCGAATGTGGGATATCTCCAAGGGGAATTCAGTTAGAATTTTCAATGGCCATACGGGACCAGTAAATACAATGGCAGTCTCGCCAGATGGAAGATGGTTAGCTAGTGCAGGTGAGGATTCTATGATCAATATTTGGGATATAGGATCTGGGAGAAGATTGAAATCAATGAGAGGACATGGTAGATCATCCATTTATTCATTGGCATTTTCTCAAGAAGGATCGATCTTAGTATCTGGTGGAGCTGATAACTCAGTTCGTGTCTGGGATATTAAAAGAGGAACGACTGAGTCCGGGCCAGCACCGGAGCCATTCCCAACAAGTGATGACCCAACTACATCTGTTAATACCAATGGTGGGAAAGATAAGGTGGAAGAGGCGAGACGTCGTAAAGAGATCATTCCAACGAGTGATCATCTTGCTTCGTTTTTTACAAAGAGAACGCCAGTTTACAAAGTTCATTTTACCAGAGGTAATCTATGTTTAGCAGCTGGTGCTTTCAAAGGTTGAATCACAAGAAGTCTGTATTATTATAATCAATGCTTTATTTTTTTTTCTTTTCACTCGTAACAATCATAAACTAGAAACAATAGGTTTGGCAGGATCCCATGGTCCCTGTAATTCATCTTTATATTTCTGTAACATCAAGAAATAAACAGGACAGAGGAAGACAACACCAAAGTTCAAGAGCCCCCAGACCAGCAGTGCCTTCAGACCGAGCATCTGGAGCACGAATAGACTAACAAATGACAAGACGGAGCCCACAACGATGTAATGAGCCTGGACGTAATGGACTCTTAACCAAGCATCAAAGAAGGGAAATAGGGCATGGATTTCAAATGCAAACAGTATGAAGCAAAATACAGAGGAACTCGACTCCAGACGAGATGCTAGGACAATGACATCAGCAATCAATATATTCATTGAAAAGATTGGATTGAACTTCCTGTGGGAATCAAAATGATAATCTGTGAATATTATATTGAGGAAGGTTAACCATACAGAGAGTGTCCAAATGGAATCTGATGAAGTTGATTGGGACAACGATCTTAGCACGGGGGATAAAGTCAAAATAGACAATGTGATAATAACACTTGATTTCGATGCTTCTTGTGGCGGTAGGGCAGATTTATCCAGGGCCAGATAAGTCAGATATATGATGATGCTAGCAGATGAACTTATGGACACGGGGAGAGTTGGATCCCAGTCGTAAGAGTAGAGTCCGACAAACACGAGATGGGTCACCGCAAGACAGCCCAAATGTAGTGATATTAGCAGGAAGTCGGTGACTAGTTTGTAGAAAGAATGACGTTGGACAGTGGTGTTCCGTTGAAGTTGTGATAGGAAGGAAGAGTCTGTGTAGTTGTCTGGATATGGCTGTGGGATGTAGAGAAGTTTACGCCAGGGGACCTGTGACGGCTGTGATAGCCGACGGGTCCTTACTGGTGAGTACATCAGGCGGTATCCTGTGTGGATTGAAACAGAAATACGTCAACAATCTATGAGAGAAACGTCAAAAGTCTTTACTGATGAGGCCTCGGGGTATGTATATGATATTCGAGATACGAGGGCAATGTCTCGGAATTTACCCTTTTCAAACTTGACATAAAAAGATAGGTAATTAATGGTTCTACTCGAAGAGTTTTGGATGAGAAGTGAAGATTGATTGGTGATTTTAGCAGACGAAAATGAATGGAGAACGCCGGGATAGTGTCATAGTACGACCACCGACTCTCTCACTGAGCGAGACTGAAAGTCCGAGCAACGATAACAATGAGATACCCACAGTGACAATATCAAAGGGAACACCATCAACGAGCCAGAGCCGGTTCAACCCAATCAACACGAATAGCTCATACAACGAGAGCAGCTACCAGCAGTACTCACCAATGGACTACAACAATAATCCTGGAGTAACGCCCGTTGGGACGATGAACCCAGTGCCGACAAATGAATCGTCTTCGTTTTTTTATCCTACAAAGACCTATACGAGCACTACCAACAACTCGATGAATATAGCCGAAAGCACTACACAGCGACAGGGAGATGAACCACAGGGGCAAAGAACAGATTATGATCCTGACTTGTTTGTGCCAGATAAATTGGTTGACCGAGTTGGTGCATCGAGACCTACAGTAGATTATCAAGACAAGTTATGGACACAGATCGATATCTTGGACGATGTTAAGAGAATGAGCGAGGAAGCTTCAGAATCACAGGGTTTCTTTGGAGAGGATCATTCAAGGGCCCTTGGAGAGTTGAGGAAGGCACAGACTGGATTATTGAATGGATTGCAAAGATGTGAACAAGTGTTGAACAATTGTGATGATCATCGAGTGATTTGGGATAGTGATAGGATAGATACTGTGAGGGAGAGGCTGTACAATCGAGAGTATTTTGAAAGTGTACGTGCTAGTCTCGATGATGTTGATAAAGGCCTGAAAGAGGTTGGTGATAGTATGAGAAGGGCAGATGAGCGAAGAGAGAGGTAAAAATTTATGGAGCAATGTAGCTAATTTATGAACTGAAAAAAGCTAATAATATGATTATAGAAGGTTACAAGCAGAGAATAACGTAGTCTTTACCCCCTGTTTTCAACTGATTATTCAGTTTCTCATGATTTCTGCATCATTTTTGGAATATCCGGAGAGTACAAGTAGTAAATAATACAAAATCATTAAAAACCCTTAAAACATGATAAAAGACCTGAATAAACTGGATGTAACAAACTCTAGTTGTAAATCACACTCTGCTACTAAATCCAGCACTCATTGAGCTCCTAACAACTAAAGGGCCCATGATTATCACAAATCCCGCTTATTCCCGGCGCACCGTGTCAATGTGATCCGTCTGGTGATTTCAATGGGGGAAAATTATAAAACGCAATCGGCTCCCACCAAAAAAACCCAATAACTACGGTGTTTGAATTGTTGTTTAAATTGTTATAAAATCAATCAATTGATCAATTAAAATGTCCGCTAAAACATTCAGCGATTTCGACTTGGCCACTGAGCTCCCAGCTTATAAGAGTTTGCAATCTTTGTACGAATCCAAGGGTAAAAACCTCAAAGTTGTTGATGAATTTGCTAAAGATTCCAAAAGATTTGACAAGTACTCTAAGGAATTCACCAATTACGATGGTTCCAAAATCTTGTTTGATTTCTCCAAGAACATTGTTAATGATGAGATCTTTGCCAAATTAGTGGAATTGGCTAAAGAGGCTAAAGTTGAAGAATTGAGAGATGCCATGTTCAAAGGTGAACACATCAACTTCACTGAAGACCGTGCTGTTTTCCATGCTGCATTGAGAAACAGATCAAACAAGCCAATGTACGTTGATGGTGTTAATGTTGCTCCAGAAGTTGATGCTGTTCTAAAGCACATCAAGGAATTCTCTGAAGAAGTTCGTTCAGGTGCTTGGAAAGGTTATACCGGCAAGAAGATTGCCAATGTCGTCAACATCGGTATTGGTGGTTCTGACTTGGGTCCTGTTATGGTTACTGAAGCTTTGAAACACTATGCTTCTCCAGATTTGAATGTCCATTTTGTTTCCAACATTGATGGTACCCACATTGCAGAAGCTTTGAAACTATGTGATCCAGAAACCACTTTGTTTTTGATTGCCTCCAAGACCTTCACCACTGCTGAAACCATCACCAATGCCAACTCTGCTAAATCTTGGTTTTTGGCTACTGCTAAGGATACTGCTCACATTGCTAAGCATTTCGTTGCCCTTTCCACCAATGCTGAAGAAGTTGCTAAATTCGGAATTGACACCAAGAACATGTTTGGTTTTGAAAACTGGGTTGGTGGTCGTTATTCTGTTTGGTCTGCCATTGGTACTTCTGTTGCCTTGTACATTGGGTATGACAACTTTGAAGCCTTTTTGAAAGGTGCTGAAGCTGTGGACAAGCATTTCTTGGAAACCCCATTAGAAGATAACATTCCAGCTATTGGTGGGTTACTTTCTGTTTGGTACAATAATTTTTTCGATGCTCAAACCCATTTGGTTGCACCATTTGATCAATACTTGCACAGATTCCCAGCTTATTTGCAACAATTATCCATGGAATCTAATGGTAAATCTGTCACCAGAGGTAATTCCTTCACCAACTACTCTACTGGATCCATCTTGTTTGGTGAACCAGCTACTAATGCTCAACACTCTTTCTTCCAATTGGTGCATCAAGGTACCAAGTTGATTCCAGCTGATTTCATCTTGGCTGCTCAATCTCATAACCCAATTGAAAACAAATTACACCAAAGAATGCTTGCATCCAACTATTTCGCTCAAGCTGAAGCCTTGCTCACCGGTAAAGATGAAGCTCAAGTTAAATCTGAAGGTGCCACTGGTGGTTTGGTTCCTCACAAGGTTTTCAGTGGTAACAGACCAACCACTTCTATCTTGGCTCAAAAGATCACTCCAGCTGCTCTTGGTTCTTTGATTGCCTACTATGAACATGTCACTTTCACTGAAGGTGCCATTTGGAACATCAATTCCTTTGACCAATGGGGTGTCGAGCTCGGGAAGGTGCTGGCCAAGGTTATCGGTAAGGAATTGGACGATTCCAAGCCAGTTGAGACCCACGATGCTTCTACTAGAGGTTTGATCAACACTTTCAAGCAATGGTCCTAGAATTCTAGCCACCTTTAGAGCTTAAACCTACTGGATTTATCTACTGGTAATGTACGTTGTATGATTTGAATAGTGTGTCAATTTGTAGTGTCATGGCGAGGGAGTGATTGACTCAACCTTGTGGCGTTGGTATCTTTCTGTATCTAGATCGCCTACAACAACTTGGTGGCAATCTGAATGCTAAGTATCCCAAAAGAACTACAGCTGATCGAAGAACACAAGATTAGCAGCAGACATAAGAGACACTCTCGAGATCCGCTATGGTATGGATTGCATGACAACAACAAAAAACCCGAAGTAGGATTTCTGGTGCTTAAAGAAACAAAATAGAGAAATAGTTTTTCACACGAAAATAAAGTACGTACACGCTAATTTCTTTTCATAATATGAGCGTGATTCTTTTCATAAAAGTCGAATAGTAAAGCCAATTAAACGACAGGATGAATGTTGTTGATATCTCTGACAGTACTGGAGAGCAGCCGCTGATTGACAACCAAACACAGACGAATTATCGGCACTGGAAGGCGAATTCCGTCGCGTTGTACGACTATCTCAACACTTTCAATAACGTGTGGCCATCTCTTTCTGTGCAGTTTTTCCCTGATAAATACACTCCAAGGCCCAATAGAACACAGTATCGACTTCTCACTACGACATTCACTTCATCACAACAACCAGCACATCTACAATTGAGCTCTTTCACTATGAAATCGTCCTCAAAAGAAGAAGTTGAACTTTCCAAATATGACCCAATGCTCAATGAATTCACAACAAATGATCCTATAAGTGGGAGGATTTCCATAGACCAACGTGTTCTCCATAACTCTGAGATCAATAAAGCCAGAATGATGCCACAAAACCCTGATTTGATTGCCACTATAAATGATTTGGGAGAAGTTTATATATTTGATAAGACTAAGCATTCAAGTTTTGCCAGTGATGAGTTCAAATATGAAATCAAGTGCGAGGGCCACACTGAAGAAGGGTTTGGGTTGAACTGGAATAATAATAAAGAAGGTTTGTTGATAACTGGGGCCATGGATGGAGTTGTGAAAATATTTGATCTTACAAAGTTCAAAAAAGATGAAATATTGAATCCGGTAATTTCGTATGACTCTAATAGCCAAGGAGTTAATGATGTTGAGTGGTGTGCATTTCATGATAGTTTGTTTGCCATTGGATGTGAAGATCAAAGTGTACGAATGCTTGATATAAGAGATAATCCTATAAAACAAAGGGGAAAGAATGAGAAAAGTCATAGTAGTGCAGTGAATGCTATATCATGGAATAAGAAGAGTCAATACGTGTTAGCTAGTGGCGATTCAGAGGGGAATATCATGGTTTTTGATGTTAGAAATTTCGAAACTCCAATAAAACAGATCAACAAAGCACATAATGGAGCTATATCAAGTCTAGAATTCAATCCTAATGTGATGTCCTGCTTAGCCAGTGCAGGGATGGATGATAATTTAGTGAAACTATACGATTTATCCAAAGATGAGGATCCATTGGTGTTTATACATGGAGGCCATTTATTAGGAGTTAATGATTTGTCTTGGAATCCTCATGAAAGTTGGATGTGTGCGAGTGTTTCGAACGATAACACTGTACATATATGGCAGCCATCTAAAGAGCTGCTGAATGTATAAATAACCAATAATAATCAATGAAATTTGTTGAACAATCATTAGAATCAATTAATAAAGTAGTTGCAAAATAGAAGGAAATAGCTTAGGATTACCGAATTAGGAAATCAGTTTCTTTTTCGCGAATTTTTCCCAGCCAAACAAAAACGTCGAAATTTCGTTGAAATTAAGGAGCGGAAAAAACAAGGTGTATTAGTTGAACTGTTGTTGATTCTTTTGATATTAATTGAGTGATTGATTGAGAATTTTGGTGATTTCAAGATGAGTTTACGTCAATTGTCCTTGAGAGGTAAGTTGTGTCCCAATTTTAGTGGCTGAGATTTGATGATTCTGGGTGATTTTCGAGATATGGGTGTTGATTTATTTATTCATACTCGTTAATTCAATAGTTTATTCAATTGATTTACAAAAATGAGACCTTATACTAACTAAACCCTCTCGTTTTAGCTGTCCGTCCAGCCGCCTTCTACATGCGCTCTGCTCCAATTGGTGTCAGAACTTTTGCCTCTGCTCCAACTCCAGAACAGAAAAAGGCCAATTCCATTCTTGATGCCTTGCCAGGTAATTCACCAATCTCCAAGACTGGTATCTTGGCCACTGCTACTGCTGCTTCTGTCTACGCCATTTCCAACGAATTGTATGTCTTGAACGAGGAATCCATCTTGCTTGTCGCCTTTTTGGCATTCACTGGTATCATCACCAAAGTTGTTGCTCCATTATATAAGGACTGGGCCGATGAACGTATTAAATCAGTTTCTGAGATCTTGAACTCTTCTAGAGTTAAGCACGTTGAGGCTGTCAAGGAAAGAATCAACTCTGTTTCTGATTTGAAAGATGTTGTTGACACAACCAAGGTTTTATTTGAAGTTTCCAAAGAGACTGTGGAATTAGAATCCCAAGCTTTTGAATTGAAGCAAAAAGTTGATTTAGCATCTGAAGCCAAGGCAGTGTTGGACTCATGGGTTAGATACGAAGCTTCTGTTCGTCAATTACAACAAGAACAATTGGCTTCCACAGTGATTTCAAAAGTGGAAAAGGAATTGACTAATCCAAAATTCCAGGACAAGGTTTTACAAGAATCTGTTGCTGAAGTTGAAAAATTGTTTGCTAAAGCTTAGATTACACATATTACAAGATATTGATATAAGAAGGATGAAAAATCATTAGACATATGAACTGAAGGATATTTTATTTGAGATATGTATACCTTGTTTCCATACACACATATTCATGATTATGTATATTATTATACGAGTAGTTGATCATCTTTTCACTCTTTTGTTTCTAACCACCGATGGGATGAAGTTCCTGTCCGTGACCTCTGCTTCTTTCTCTATGACAAGGTTTTCAATCTTGTAAAACCTTGGTTGTGGTGATTTTGGTAATGGGATATCGATTTTTTTATATGTCTGATCTTTATTAATCTCACTTATTTCAATATTTTTCAAACCTGACGGTGCCACACCTTTAGGATTCCATTCTGGATGATAAAACACACTCTTATTGCCCAGTTCTTTATTATCATCACCACTTTTATGGTCATTATCTTTATCAACATCATCATTTTTATCATCATACTTCCCCATACTCTTCAAAACCTCTAAATCCTTCTTCAAATTACTCAAGACACGCTCTTCTCCATATAGTTTCCCATTTTGTTTCAATTTCTTCTCTTCTAACAATTCAATTCTCCTTACCACTCTTACTGGATCAACGTTTTGTAGTTTGGATATCTTCTGTTCTTGTTTGGCCTGTTTGTTTCTCTTGATCTCTTGAAGCCTCTGTCTTCTTCCTGTTGTTGTTCGTCAGTAGGTAATCTTGGGCCCTAGACTCCAAATATCAACTCACTTTCAGCCTCTACGGGCGTTAAATCCTTCATTTTGTTGGTTTTTATCGTTTCCATATATAAAGAAAGAACGAAGAAAGAATAAAGTGAAAAATAACGAAAACATCAAAGAAAAAACATCAACAAACAAATCACAAATAAAATAAAATCAACATGAACATGAACATGCAAGTCGACCACTCGGGAGTCCCAGTGGAGGCCCTCGAGTCTCTGAGACTGAGATTGACACAAGTGAGTGAACCTAATCAGGTCAAGAAGAAAAGAACCAAAGAACTAACCTTTTCAAAAGCTCACACACTCTTTGAACAAAATCCAGAACGAGTTCAAATCGGCACAACTAAACAACTATGTCTCCTTACAATCACAGTTCAACATCATTTTGACACAACTGGCTTCGCTATCAGCGACATTATCGAATTATTCCCAAGTTTTAGAAGAAACCGTTGTGTATCCATTACCACAATTCCCAACAACTGAACAAGAAGGGCTTTTAACGACATTGTTGAGGAAGAAAGACACTCCAGAAGTGGAAGAATGGATCAAAGAGAGCATTGAGAAGAGCACGGATATCTTGTTGAAAGAGGATGAAGAATTGACGAACTGGGCAATGTCAAAAGTGATGACGTTGAAAGATGTTGATGTTAAAATTGATGATGATGATGATGAAGAAAAAGACAGAGATATTAAAGATGTTGGAGATGTTGATGTTGCTGATAGTAACACCAAGAGCTTCACTGTGGACCAGATGCTACGGTTCATGTATCGTGGAGAGTTACCAAAGGACTATGGGATATAGTCATTGATCTATGTACATATATACAGATATTTGTTATAATTGATGATGATGATGATGATGATGATGATGATAACTAAAACTTCTTCGGGTAACAATCAGGACAGCAGCTTGATCACCAGTTCCCAGGTTCCGAACATGATGATACTATTAGGCACCGTTCTCAACAGATGTGGTGTCAAACCTCCATACATCGAAGCCAAACCTTCTTCTTTCACAACGAGTTTGAAACATTGCAACAGACCTTTATACTTCAACTCTCCATTCTCTAATGGGGCCTGTCTCAATCTCGTTCTTATGACTTCATGGGGATATGTGATCAAAGAGGCTATGAACTTTGCAAATCCTGCACTCCCAGAACGAGCCCCCCATTCCATTATAGAGTCTAATCTTGTTCGTTCTTCAACATTCTTCTTACTTCTTTCGCTGATCAACTTCTTCATCTGTTCATACAACACCCATTGTAACGTACTCTCAGCAGACCCCAAATAAGATGCTGTCAACCCTTTATAAAGCCCCCTCAAACCTTCTGAACGCACCACAGTCTTTATACAGTCCCACGAGTTCTTATACTGTCTGTTCCCAGCTTTGTCCAGTTGCAACCTCGTCTTCACAAGCCATATCGGGTTCGTAGCAGTGGATGTGGCTATCCCAGCAACAACAGCAGCACTCAGATGGACCCATGAAGATTCTTGTCCATTGTTGAAATGTTTTGAAATCAACTCTTTCCCCACGCCATACGTGAAGAAATTGATCGATCTTGCTGGTATGACACCCACCAAGTTAGGCCCCAGCCCTTTGAACAGAGCTTTGAACCCTTCTGTCTGATGGACAGTCTTGATAATGTTGAAAGTCTCTCTAAAATGCTGGGCAGCTTGTAACACTGGGTTTTTAGACTCCATAGCTCTTTTATAGGACAGGGCATACACATCACTCTGTAATCTCGTCTTCACCACATCAAAGGGACTCGTACACACTGCACCGGCCATCCCACCAACACCACCAGCAACAAAATGCACCCATGGTTTCACCTGTGGAGTATGAGTTTCTGTAGTCTGTGATGATTTTTGTGTTGACGACTTCTCATCACTGGCTAGGTAGGAGCTGGATTCCAGGGCTTCTTCTTCTATGTTTTGTATGGTCATATTTCTTAATGTCTTCTTTGGATAAATGTATTCAATATCTTTGATCTTGTAATATATTCAATATCTTCAATCTTTAATATCTTTCGATGAGTCAATGTATTTTCAGTATATGAACAGCAACAAAGAGCATCAACCAGTGCAGCGAGCGATGTATCGGTGTATCAGTATAGCTATATATAACAACAACAACAACAACAACAACAAGAACAACAAAAAGAACTGGAATTACAACCAACAACAAGAAACAAGTACAAGCAGAGAATAAATAAATTTTACTGAAAATATGTGCGTATACCATAAAACATCAAGCTCACTGGAAACAAATACAAAACCAAACTCTCATCAGGAAATCTCTGTCTGGGACCGAAGTTCGCCGTGATTCATTTGATGTATAATCTCCGGGTTTCCCTTGGTGACGAGTTAATAGTCTGATGAATTGTGACCTGTATTTCTTCCTTTGTGTGAATAACTTCCATTTTAGTTGCTATTTCTAGAGGTATAATATCTCGCTTGATGTATTCTGTGTAATGCTACCCAAGTGATCCGCACTGCCCTCGATCCATAATAACATTCATCTATATTGACTAATATTGTTGTGTCGATTGGGAATATACAAACCGAGTATATACAACCTCAGTAGATTAAGAGCCAAATGTATCACAACTCTGACTACAGTCAATACAACAACAACAACAAAGAGAAAAAAAATGTAGCTAAAATCTACAACATTTCAATATGATATCCATTCATTACCATCTAACAAACAATAAAACAATCAGATAAAAGTTTCATATGGTTGTGGAGCCAAAGTGACAACCTTGTTGGAAGCAGTAGAAATAACACGAGCTTCTCTTGGCTTAGCTGGTTGACGTTTCAATTGGACGGCAATACCTTCTTCTTTGGCAACTCTTCTTCTTCTTTCGTTTTCTTTAACTCTCTTCAAAAATTCTAAACGAGAATCAGAGTGTTTAACATGTTCAACACCAATGTGAATTCTCTTTTCCAAGTAACGGTTACCAACAACCTTGTGCAACAAAACACCAACGGCAGATTTGGTGACATCAAAGACAACACCAGTACGACCATGGTAGAAGTAATGTGGCATACCTTTTTGGATAGCACCATTCACTTTGACATCAACAATATCACCAGTCTTGTAAGTGTGCAAGTAGGTGGTTAAAGATGGAGACCCATGTTTTCTGAAATCACGAGCAAATTTGTAACGTGTACGTCTTCTGTAACCGTGACTATGAAGGGTGTTAGTACTCTTATTCCTTCTTTAATTTGATGATTCTTTAATGAGTGATTGAATGATTTGTTGATAATAATGATTATAGTAATAACAATAGATTGAATAACATAATAATATCAAATGAACCAGGATTTCAACATAACACATCCATATCACCGTGTTCTCCCATCAACACTTACGTATGAGCCATTTTGTTCTATACTTTTTTAACAACAAGAAGAAGTTGATGTTAAAGAAATTCAAAAGTGAAAAAATATTGAAAATTCTTTCACCTCCATACAGCGCAAAAAAAAAGCTTCCCAGTCTCGCTTGTGTTCGCGTGTGTTGCGCCACGCTAAATACAGGGTAATGATAGTCTCGAGAAAAACAGACATTTGTATGTAAACATCCGAACACCACAACTGACAGTCCCAAGTGCGAGACTTTAGTCTTGCAAAGAGACTAAGGGGGGTCTGAACTTATAGACTAGACATATATTGTATCTACTATTTGTTCATATCAAATTCATTTCAATTAGCATAGTATACACCTCCTTTCTACACAAGAAGTTTAGTTATTAGCAAACTTTTATATAATTACTAGTAAGAGTATCAACTTATGTAAGATAAAGAGTCAATTAAGAATTTTATTCTTCATCTTCTTCTTCAGCAGCACCTTCACCAGAGTTTTGACGCTTTCTAGCAACACGACCTGGTCTACCACCACCGTATGGAGAGTTCTTGGCAAAGTCAATGTGTTTTTGAGAGTCCAATCTAACAACGAAAGATGGGATAGAAACAATTTGTTTACCAACGGCAATATGTCTTTGAGAAATCAAAACTCTAGCATGATGAATAGATCTAGCTAAACCTAATTTGTAAACTTGAGTTTGTAATCTTCTTTCCAAGAAATCTTCTGGTTTCAAAGCCAAGACATAATCTAATTTCTTCTTGTCTTCTGGCAAAATACCGGAACGCACCAATCTTCTAATCAAAGCATTACCTTCGAATAAACGTTTTGGATCTTTTTCATCTCTAGTCAACAAGTCACGAGCAGCTCTTCTAATCTTGGACAATTGGAAGTTAATTCTGTAAATTTCACGCTTGTTCTTTAAACCGTATTCACCAGCCAATTTCAATTCAGCATCTAAACGAGCAGATTCGTATGGTCTTTTTGGGACGGTGTAAGTCTTGGAATAAGTTCTTGGAGCACCTAATCTTTGTTAGAAATTTGATCTAAAGAAAGTATAAAACATTTTCTTCACTACATAAGAGAGTTATGAGTCTTCAGATTTCCCTTCCGTTGATGAGTCTTGTTTATTCTTTGAAGTGATTCTATTGAATGTCGACTTGATGTGTAGGAACAAAAGAAGATGATTGGACGAGGCAGATATCATAAAACACAATCGTCCAAAGGAGGATTAAGTCTTATGGATCCATTCCACCAAAAGAAAAAAAATTTGGCGAGCCCTAAATCACTTATCAATCATCTCAGTTCTCACTTGAATTTGGATATATAAAGATAATTCTCCATTGCAAACTGAAGTGTCGGGAATTCAGAGCAATGATAATGAGAATATCCATAACATAAATCCATTCAATCAATCAATCAACAGAATTCAAATCAAAAGAATATTTTCAAACAAATTATTTCATCATCATGGAATAGAGAAAATATGAGGACCCGAACCTCTTATGAAACAGAAGGACACCGTCTACCAAAATGAACTGATAGTGTGTGATCCTCCTCCTTTGGAAAAACACTGGAGACCATCTACTTACGTGGCATATTGACTTTATTGGCTTGGTTGTTGAGAGTATTAACAAGAACAAGTTTATGTGAAAAGTTTTGGATGTTTTTTTTTTTCAAAAGCTTCTCCCTCCACTATGGGCGAGAGAGACCGCGAACCTCTGAATTTTAGAAAATCGCGGGTGTGGCGCATACCTAAGGAGTACAAAGAGACAGTATTTTGCGGGTAGAATGCGGCACGGTATGAATATTACAGCGTACACCCGGACATTCGATGTGACAGTCACAATCACGCTAGACGTTATCGTAACCTTGCCGGAATCAGCGATATACAGTGTGTAAAGTAAAGATAGTTATCACAGAGATGTTAATGGTTGTCTTTGGTGATCGGAGAATAAAGAACTGCCATCCATAGAAGGAGTTGATTGGTATATATGTGGGTATAGAAGCCCTCTTCATACTTATCGAGTGCTGATGGAGATATATGCGCGTAGCTTGATTACATTGCTTCGATCATGTGATAAGTTCTAATTCTAATGATCTACTACTTATAGATGCTTGATGATTAGTTGTGAAAAGAGACTCTAAGTCTATCAATGATCGAACAGTCATATTAATGTGTTGGCCAATTAGTTACTGGTCTGCTGATTCATCCTGTCCGCAATTACAATTAGGTAGACCCAAGAGACCTAAGAGCTAGGAAACGTAGTATTATTAACCACGGAGCAGCAAGAGCAAGATCGATATCTGCAAAAAGTTCTATCTGTCATTTCGAGAGACTACTATTTGATGAGGATTGATTTGTTGTAGGCAATAACTTGAAACTCTGTGTTTGTGGATTTCCCGAGACGAAGAAAAGGAGTTCGTTGATGCACAGCGATATATGTAACTGGCTCCTCAGGACACAAACACAAACACAAACCCAAACAACGGGGACAGAAGTACGTAAACAGGGTCAGGCTGTCTATGAAAACAAAGAGTAGAAACCACTCACAACTAACACAAACAACATCAAAAGAACACCCAGCAAATCAGATTGTGTGCGTTGTTGTTGACACGTACAATTCAAAGAGAGCGCGAGTTTCGCGCCCGGAAGGTGCATGCAGTGGCATGCGGGCGTGGCAGCTCCAACTTTGTATAAAAAGCTCCCCAAATTTCCCTTTAAATTTTGCTCAACCGCCCACTGGGAAAACCATCAACATTGCGTGTCCTTACCGCATCATCGAAAACATCATAATATAAACAAACATGTCCAGACTAGAGCGGTTAGTTGTTTTGTTGGACACGGGGTCCACGCCCTTCATCAGGAACACAGCCGCTGACCAGTTGGGTGATCTGGCCAAAGCACACCCAGACGAGGTGCTCAATTTACTCGCGAGAGTGTTCCCTTATCTCAGTTCTCTTAAGTGGGAAACAAGAACAGCTGCTGCTAAAGCATTTGGTGCCATTGCCACTCACGCCCCAGTATGGGATCCAAACCACGAGAATGTTAAGCTTGAAGAGCTCACAGATGAGGAGATCAAACAGGAAGAACAGGAGGAACAGCTGATTGATGATAGCTCGTTCATTTCTTTAGACTCATGGAACCTGCAAGAGATCTTAAAGTCCGGGAAGAAATTACTCTCATGTTCTGATATCGACACATCCAAGAGCATCAAGTCTATGGCGTCATTGAAGAGACATAAAACCTCAACCACAAAAACACTAGGCATCAAGTCTGAACTAGACGAAGAATTAGAATCAGAAGACCATCAATCACAGTCCACTACAGCCACTCCCGAGATCCAATCTGAAACCTCTACTATGGTCAAACTAGAAGATGACATGATACCCAGCTCTGAGCTCAAATCAAAGTCATCAAGCCCCATACCCACTTCGGCAGGCTCTAACAGTGCAAGATTGAAAGCAATGGCAAAGAGAAAGGCTAAAAGAGAAGCAAAAGGTGGTGGTCCTAAATCAAAACCTGTGGATTTGTCTCAAAGTTCAATATCAAGAAAATTGGTGGATCAAGATGTTAAAGATCCTTCTATCAAGTCTGAAGAGAACAACTTGAATAATATTGATGTTACTTCGCAAGCTGGCGGAAATAAATTGGTTGTTGAATCAAAAGCTCCAGAGATTCCTCCAATCTTGGCTGAACATTCTAAAGTATCAGGTTTGGTATGGCCTTTCCAAGGTGTCTATGAATTACTCATCGTGGATCTGTTTTCAGAAACTTGGGAAACAAGACATGGTGCCGTTCTTGGATTAAGAGAATTGATCAAGAAACATGGTAAAGGTGCAGGTAGAATTAAAGGAAGAACTTTACAAGAAAATGATTACAAGAATAAGCAAACATTGGAAGATTTAGCATGTCGTTTATTGACACTTTTTGCATTAGATAGATTTGGCGATTTCGTTTACGATACAGTGGTTGCTCCTGTCAGGGAATCCGCTGCACAAACATTAGCCGCCTTATTAACTCATTTGGACTCCGAGACGGTGGTGAAAGTATTCAAACATTTAGATGATTTGGTTCTGCAAAGCTCCATCCCGATAGGTGCGAACGCTTTGCCTTGTTGGGAAGCCAGCCATGGTGGGATGCTTGGTTTAAGATATTTCGTTAGTGTTAGAACTGATATTTTAGCTGAAAAACCGGAGTTATTAGATGATGTCTTGAAAATGGTTTTACATGGGTTGAAAGATTCTGATGATGTGCAAGCAGTAGCGGCTGCAACTTTGACTCCAATCACTGATGAGTTTGTTAAACTAAAAAAATCCACTATAAATATCGTCATTTCTACAATATGGGATTGCTTAACAAGATTAAAAGATG